>MU860078.1:0-102147 GCA_033296875.1 Achaetomium macrosporum
TTTTTTAGTTCACGCATGGAAGAACACGTACAAATGAATGGGACGAAATGAAATGGAGTTATGGTGCGGTGTAACAATACCCAAGGCGCGTGATGACTCGGCATCGGATGGCATTTGTACAGGAATGGGATGGTTTTCTTATGGCGACGGGTTAGACCAAGGAAGAATCTGCATCAGCGCGGGATAGATCTCAGGAATAAGGCACAACTCATTTCTTTCCTTCATAGATGGGACGACGTTATGATGCTGGCTCCTTCATGGAGGTGGTAAAAGAAGTGACTTGGATTCCGGCGACATGCTCCTCCGGCCAAGCCTTGTCGGAAGGCAGAGGACAGGTTCTCTGTAGATATTGCACTCACTTGGGAGGGACCGTAAAGAGAAAGCCCAGATTGTATACTGGTGATCATTACTGGTTGCCCCGGTCTATTCAAGACTACATAGTACATCCCTGTGGCACGAGTTTCTGGTCGCGTTATGAGTCGCGTCCCGATCGCGTACACCTGGCAAAGCAAACCATTTAATGGGGAAATTCTTGTTCCCTCCCATTCTTCCCCATTCCCCGTGCTCCCTGCACCAGTTGATGCACCCACTTCCCGCGAGCTGCAACCCTCTGTCCTCAATGGAAAAGTGTCGTGTTCACGCTCGGCTTCTCAGCAGGGACCTGACCGGACTCAAACTGCACACCAATGTCAGTCACCCATCCATCATCATCTCAACCAACCTCAGGAGCAGAAGATAGAAAAAGGAACATACCTCCAAAAACCCCGTAGCAGTAATCAGCAACATAAATGCCTCGGCCAACTCCTCCACCCGTTCCTGCAGCACAGCCTGCTCCTCGGCATCTCTTACCCTGGAACGCCCTCGACCACCATCCGGATACAGACCGCCGGTCCCCACAATCCCGATCCCCGCGCTCCTCTTCAGCGTGTGCACGACCAGCATGCGATGCTGCGTCAGAAACCGGCGGCCCTGCACGACATTGTGCGCACCGCGTGCCAGCACCGCCGCGCCAAGGATCCTCGCCAGCGCCACCAGTAGCGTGTAGTGTTTTTCGAGCGCGCGTATGTCCTCCGCATTGACCTCGAGCTCCGGGTCGGCCGCGAACACGCCCGACAGCTCCAGCGCGCGGAACAGGTTGGCCTGCAGGATGTACTTGGCGCCCTGGCGGGTCTGGGCGATCTGCAGGAGCAGGGCGAGTTTGGCGGCGAGGTAGCGCTCTGCGTCCGCGGCGGCGTCCTGCTCTGCCCTGAGGGTGGAGACCTTCTGGTTGTTGTTGTTGTTGAAGGGGAGGCTGGTGTGGACGACGGCGAGCCAGTCGGAGAGGATGGTCTTGAGCGAGTCGACGAGCACGCCGATGAAGTTGAGGCGGTTGAGGGACTCGATGACGGGTATGTCCTCGTCGGTGGAGCGGGATGTGTGCACCAGGGCGCCGAGGAGGGTCATCGCGGCGGTCTGGCAGGCGGTGTCGCTGCCGTATGCGTCGTCGCAGATCACATTGAGGAGCCGGTCGCCGAGGATTTGGATGGCTTTGAGGGTTCTTGTGCGCGCTGTTGTGAGGCTGCGGGTGCTCCGGTTGTGGGAGGTCGCAGTGTCTCGGTCGACGACGGCGGTCAGGTACCGATAGCAGATACCGTAGTAGAGCGCGCGGAGCTCGGCGCTGCCGGCCCACTTGCCGATAGAGCTGAGGCAGATTTGGAAGAGTTGGAAGAGCTTGTCGCTGATGAGGTTGCCGACGGTGAATTTCTCCTTGCCCAGTCCGGATAAGGTGTCGTCATCGTCGTCGTCAAAATCGAGCTTGAAGAGTAGCACCTTGGCAACCCTGGCTAGTTCAAACGCCTCGGCTGGACCCAAGGTGCTGTATGCCTCAAAGGTCGGAAGAATGGCTTGAAGCGCCTGCAGAAGGAAAGCCATCTTGGGCGTGCCCGTCAGATCGTTTGCCTCGAACATGACCAGGAGCAGGTTGGCCCAGGACCCGAGCAGGGTGATCCGCGAGGCGCTGAGCAGTTTCTGACGGTTGGTGAATGTCAAATACTCGATCAATATCCCCTCTTCCTTCTCGATAGCATCTAAGTGTTGCTGCGGTGCCACCTGAAGCGTGTCCCGAAACTCGTTCCGCTTCAGGGCGATAGTTTCCCGCACTTTGTGTATGTCGTACTGCAAACCAGCGTCTGGGAGTTCGACAGTGCAGGGCCTGAGATTGAGATCCTTGTAGAAAACAAACTCCGGCGGAGGGATGTCCAGATTTGGATCGGGATTCACGAAGTCGAAGAAATCAAAAATGTTGGGGAGCGTCAATGGCTCATCGCCGTCGAGCTTGATCTGCCCATTCAGGGCGTCGAAGATCTGGCGCTTGATGGATGGGATTCGATTCTGAGTGACACTGCAAAGCTCCTGAGCGATGTATTCGAAGATCATAGCCCGCGCACCGAGGTAGTCTATATAGGCTATAGACGCGTTGCAGAGCATGAATTCCGGGTCGCTCGCCTCCACGCCATCCCATCTCAGATCTGGCGCAATCTGGAGCTCCTTGATCAACATGTGGAATCCAAAGTTGGTCGACCTCAACTCGTCCATGACCAGCGTCCTAGATAGAGGCGACTTCCAGAGAATTTGCAGGATGCGCAGGATTCTGTACTTTAGAGTGATCAGATATCCGCGCATCCCAAGCTCCTCGTCGCACACAGAAAGGTTGATGATGACGGTCAGAAGGCTGTGGAAAAGCGATTTCTGCGTGTCGAATGCGCCCCTTGGCTCAATGCTGAGCTTGTTAAGCTCGCAGTGGAAGCCTAGCAGGAGATGTGCGATTGTCGGCTGATCCGGTGTAGCCCGGAGACACCCGTAGAGGAAGTCGAGGATAAACAGCTTGATCACGTAGTTCTCCGACTCGGCCATCAGGACCGGATCCAGAGTAGCAGAGAGATTCGCAGCCAGAGAAGCGGCAATGCTCCGGCCTTCGTCGTTTCTCTCGAGCTGGACGATCGCCTTGTTCCGGTTGCCGAGGCGACCGCCGGTCTCTGGGTTCCATGCGGAGATGATCCTAGGAGACGTAGAGATCTTCTCGAGCAGCTTTAGGCAAGCCAGCGTCAACTCGCCGTGGCCGAGGTTGCAATACTTCCCAAGATCGACCACCAAGGACAGATGGCTCAGAATGCCGTCCTCGAAGGCGGTGTACGCAGCATTCGCCACAGAAGCGCGCCGCTGCCCAGGTTGCGACTGGATTACAGGTCGCACAAGGTGCAGATAAGTCTCCTGCAAGTCGAGAACCTTGATCATGACCTGAGTTCCCCGCAGAATGCTTTGTACCAAGGGCGAGTCTGGGGATGCACTGCTCAAGCTGCTGGGGTCTTGGTGAATGGTGCGGATAAGGGCAGTGATCACCTTTTCGTTAAACATCCACTCCATGACACGGGCAAACGGATGGAGGCGCACGTACGCGGCTAAGTCCGTAGTTGGCATAGCCACGTCAATAGCGATATTGCTCTCGTTGCCCAGAATAATCAGGTCCTCGTTGAATGTTGACAAACAGGTCAGCGCAAACTCGAGACAGCTGAGGCGCAACGCCCTGAGCTGAGCATGGTCAACGAGGTCTTGCGACTTGTGGGCGAAAACCTGGAAGACAAAGTCGACATAAGCTTCCATGCCGGGAGTCCGCACATTGCTTCCCAAGGTTTCCGGGAAGGTCAAGGAGTCGTTCAGCCCGTCGGGGCCTTCTAGGGGCGCGAAAAGGGAGTTGAGCAGCTGGATGAAGGCATTCGCCTCTTCGAAGTTATTACCGAGCTCATCCAACACTGCCTCCATGTACGCTTGGGGAGTTAGCAGCTGGCCGAAAAAGGAGAGTCTCTGTGGCCCTCCGGGATGATTGTTGAGGGTTCCGGTCGCCCATCCATCGACGTATTTCCACAATGCTTCGTTCTCGAAGACCTGTTTTCTCGCCATCAAGGCCTTGAGAACGTAAAAGATGCAAGCTCGGAGCCGACGAGGAATCGCGCCATCTGCGAGCTTACACATTGTGTCGACTAGGTGTAGCTCTTCATCCATGATCATCCTTTGCCGAGCCACTTCGCTCTCTGAGACAAGCTTGGCAATCAGACGCAGGTAGCACTCGAGCATCAAGGCTGACTCGGGCTCGGTCTCAGCCAGATCAGCACCCGGCTTGCCAGGACGTTGTATGGCGTGCGTTGGGGCCTGGCTTGCCCTCTCGGTGAGCTTGTTTGTGAAGTAGTCCAGCTCCTTGAAAATCTGTGACCAAGTCAGAGACTGGGAGCGCTTCATCTTGCCAGCGCCTTGGTGGCCTTCATCCAGAAGGAAATTGTGTGCCGCGGTGGCGCATTCCTCGTTATCCGAAAGACACTGGAGCATTTCGCAAAAGGCGCTGACGAGCGGAGTAGATGCCCGCCTTGACGCCCATTGCAGGAACCCCGCAAGGTTGCTATCCGGGTCTTCCCAGAACGACATTGCCGCGTCCGGCCTGCCTTCATAAGCGTACGAGATGATAATCAGGAAACGCTCTAGGTCGAGGTCCTGCTCATGGTTTTGGCTGAGCTGCCGTTGCTCGTCTTCCTCTGTCCTCAACTTTCTGAGTATGTCTGGGAGATTGGAGATAGCGGCATCGATAAAGCCCTCTAGGTGTACCATCAGGCTTTGTTGCAGGAAGTGGCTGAAGGGGAAAGCGTCAGAGGCCAGGGGAGGGGATTTCCGTTGAAGCCACTGCCGCATTCCGAGACTTTGGGGATCCTGCCATTCTCGGGCCTTGCAGTCGGCGGCAACCGACAAGATGAAGTCAAAGGCGCCTTCCTTTAGCGCTTCCATAAACTGTTTGTTCCTCTCATCGTCTTCCTCGTCCAGGTTGATGCCTTGAAGGTCGTAGGTTGTGTCATCGAGATACCATCCGCTGTGCTCGGCAATCCACCAGGCCCTGACCGCGGCTCGTAGGTTCGGGAGGGCCCAAGAATCGTCATCGTCTGGCTTGCAGACGACCCGATTTAACTGGCGCGCTTGCTGGAGGTCACTCACTCCCTCGGGAGAAGCAAACACGGTTATGTAGGCAGCAAGCACTGGAAACAGGTGCACTAAAAGCAACATATAAGCCTCCAGCATACCGGATTGCAGGGGTGTAACTCATCATACCAAGGAAGTGGTCGTACTTGTCGACTCTCTTGAGAAACTTGAGGAACTCCTGGAAATCACTAACAGTAGCGTGGCGCTTCTCGATGGCGGCGTGTAGAATTGCCGCCAAGCACTCATGTTGCTCGACGAGACTCAACCGCGAGAAATCGAGCGTCTCTTGATTATCCGGTGCCCTGACCAGACTGGCCTGCTGCAACATACTCCGAGCGGCCGCCTTATCCATCATATTCTGCAGCATGGACCTGACACTCTGCATCGCCTCCATGCACTTCGGCACAAACCTCTTGGCAGAGGGGTCAGGCCGTGACCCGGGAGGGGGGACGCCGAAGATCTTCTCTTCAGCCACGGCCCCAAAACCGTCTTGTAGACCCGGCTCCAGTTCGTCATCGGCCGCTATCTCGAGGCAAAGACGCATGCAGTCCAGCAGATACCTGCGTTCTTGGTGGAATCGTATGACTGCGCATTCCCATAAAGGGCGGCTCTGCGTCTCGGTATCGCCCTCTGCATCGCAGTCCAGCAATATCCTCGCCGACTCGAGTTCGTCCAGGTCAAGCTCGTCGGCAACTTTTAGACAATCGTTGACGAAGTCGTCATTGATGGCGTACTCCTCGTCGCCTATCTTTACTTTCCCTACTCAATTATCAGCATTCCCTCTTCTTATGGACAAGCCTTGATTCCGTGCGATCCCTACCGGTCCCCAGCGATTTTCTGTTCGCTGAGTTTCGCGGAGGCTTGTCGGTCAGCTTCTGGAAGGCATCCGTTTGCGCGTCCAGAAGCTGCTCCAACAGCGGCAGGGCCTCATATCGATGCTGACGGACGGCAACCAGCTCCGCGTGCAGGGCCTGGAGGGCCTCGAGCGCGCGCAGTTCAGACATGGTCGGCGGGGTGAAGCGCCTCAGCGCATTTCTTCGGGCTTCGCGGTTGCGTAGACAAGGTGTTGGCAGCACCTGAGCAACTTCAAGGGTTTAGAGGTCCCCGTCGTGTGGGCGGCGAGCAACGGCCAAAACCCGAAGCTCTTGTCTGACTGATCGATGGGACGCTGTAACCCTGCTGTCACTGTTGCATGAGGTTGAGGATCGCGATTGAAGCTGTCCCGCGCTAAACTGCCTGCCGATTGGCGCCAAATGGTTGCAGTCAACAAAAGAATTAGGCGGTGAAGCGTTCTGCCATTTCCACTCAGCAATGTGCAGCTTCGGCTGCTTCGCAGCCCCTGCCTGACAGCCTTGTAACTGCGTGGTGGTCATAGCTCCTTCCAAACAAGTTCCGCTTTGAGGCACGAACCTCGGACGATGGGTCGAGCCCGATGGATTTTCAACCTTGATCAGATGGGAGCCTGGATGACGTGAAGCCGGTGCAAAATCGCATGTCTCCAAATTCCGACACATTTCATCTCAATGACTGGGGGTTTGCATAGAGTCTCGGAAGCGGTGTCGGCTTGAACTGCTTGCTTGATCACCGGCTGCCAGCTTCATTCTGTACCCTGGGCAGTGAACAGTTTTGACCTGGGCCGGCATCCTCGCGCATGTAGTTCATGCTTTTTTTTTCGCCCCAATGCAGCGACTGGCAGTTGTCCCATGCTTCTGAGCCTTTTCATCGTATCCATCCCCGGTCCAGACACATGAGACGAACTTCAATCTTTTATTGCGGCAGCGGTTGATGGGTCTTATTGTGGTTCTGGTTTTAGACGGAGTCAGTCCAGCGGCGCCTCTGTTTACAACACGGCTCCGCTACGAAGTGTGAACGGCCCGGTCAGGGGTTGGTTCCTGGACGCACAAAGCAACAATGCCTCGGGTCAAGAGCTACACCGGTGACCCCATCAATTTCAAACAGGTCGCGGGTAAGTGACACGGTTGATCGAGGGCCCAGTCAACGTTGAAGAGTACACAGTCTGACCAAGACAATCATCGAAGGACGCCTCACCAGTCCAACAGCCACCACACGCAAAGATGCCGTCGAAGGTGAGCCACACTTGCTCGACCACTTTGCGTATGCACGAGCTAAGCTCTGTTTCCTTCACAGATTTATTGGCCTATTTCGAGGCGGTTGATAATGGGTCTCAGAGCCAAAGGTGTCGTCTTCACACCACCAAACACCCCTTTCCCCTTGCGTCGCTGCTAACCCAGCGCAGGAATCCCTTTGATGACAAGTCCTACCACTCACTCTATGAGGCACTATTTGGCTGCGCCCTGTTAGAGAAGGAGAGCTACTTCGGTTCCAGAAAGTCAACCAAGTCCACTGCCAATGCCAGCGCCAGACTGGTGAAATGCGCCGAAGCTTTGCGCATGGCCGTCCGTCATGGAACAACCACGATCAAGCGCAAGACGGCCAAGGCCATTATCGACCACATTACTCAGGTCCTTCCGGGGCCCGAAGGAACCTACATTGCACCTCTGCTCAAGGACTATGTGAAAGCTCTGGGCACCCTCCTTGATTTCTCGGCGAATGTCGAGCATCTGGCCGCCTTCTCCGGTGAGAGCTGGGAAACATGCGTCAACTTTTGTGTTGAGGCACTATCCCGCTACCTCGAGTCGGGCGACCGAGACAGCGCGTCTCTGTCTCGCGCCTCTCCGGCCCCTGGGACGACTACCAGATCCGGCTCCGTTGGGGTATCACAAGGATCCGGCCAGATCGGGAGCCAGGTTGCTCTTGATTTCTTGACGTGTCTCAACTCACTAGTCAGCGCCTCCAACGCGCCGGTGCCAAGGAAAGCAGACAAGATCTCGAACGTGGTGCTGCAAATCCTCCAACTCCGGCAGATGAGGGTCGGCGAGCTGCAAAAAGCTGCTTTCTCGACCTTCAATATCATCTTTCAACACATCCAGGCGGATGACGTCTCGCTGGCCAAGAGACTAGTCAAGAGTCTAATTCCCCTTGTCTCCCATTGGTGGCAGCCTCGAGCTCTTTCCCGAGACGCAATGCTGAACTCTATCCGCGACGAAATGCTCAAAACCATCTACGGAACCCACCTGTATGTGGAGAGCTTGCTTCGGGAATCCTCCGACGACGCCTTTTTCCAGGATGTTGAAGACCTGCTCGATGCCCTATGGTCCGACTACTCGAGGCGCGAGGAGCGTGCCCGGCTTCAACTGGACGATGTGACTTTTACGGGGATGCGTCTCCCCGCCGATCACCCATCTACTGCCGTCTTCAGCCTCCGCCCATACAATCAGGCAGGTGAGCAGAATTGGGCTCTCTTGGAGAATCTCGCAATCCTAGAAGCCGCTTATTCGCGGTACTCCCAACGAGTCCACAGTCAGCAGCAGCCTGAGAATGGCCAGCCCCGAAAGAGACGCCGGATGGCCGGCAGCTCCAACAGGATACACCAAAAACTCCAGTCTTTAGACCCGGCTGTACGGCTATCCGCTCTGCAACTTATACCGTTTTTATCCAGGCAAGAGCACCTTTCTCTCGAAGACACTGTTGAGACCATTGCAGACCTGTCCAAGTCAGTCACTGCCAAGGAAAGCGCCGTTGCCTCTTGGGCAATGCTCGCCTGTTCGAGGTAGGTATTCAAAGAATCTATCGTCACCAGAGCTCAGGAGTGCTAACGAGTCAAAAGTTTGGCCACGCATGATGCGTCACGGCATACATCCCTTTGCTCGTCCTGGAAACAGCTCTGGCAACTCGGCGTACGGTCTCTGTCTCTGCCGCCTACCAGTCGTGCTGCCTGCGTGCTCCTCCATTCAATCTTGAAAGCGAACCTTGTCCCTCGACATGAGCTGGCGGACGATGTCAACCAGATTGTCACGACCGCCGACATCAGCGGGCCTTCAGTGTTGGTCGATTCGTCCCTCGTCTTGATGCTGAGCTTGCTGCGCCTCCGCAACAACATGTTCCCGAACGCAAGCCAAGCCACTTCAAACCACATCATCCGGTGGGTGTTTGTCAGGTGGAGTCCTGGTAAGTCGGACTGTTGCAGTACCGTTCAGCCGTTCTTCTGACGCTTCTGGCAGCCGAACTCATATATGCCTCGCTCCATGCCACGCACGCAGCGCCCTATGACCTTGTCAACCTCTTGCGGGCTTGCTATGGAGCTTCAGCTCTTACGATGGCAGTGCCACTTCGTTTGTTTGGCGGCCCCATCGCTCAGTTCTGGAAGAGCCAGACAGAAACCCATGCGTTCATACGGTACCTTCTTCTTCTGGATCAAGAAGATGTGGCAGCGCCCGCCGAAACAGCCTCGACCGAAGAGCACCCGACCGAGTCTCAGCAAGTTGCTGATCCGGCCGGGTCCCATGCAGCAAGACGGCTGGCGCTCGAGCTACTTTATCCAAAGATTGAAGAGCTTCAGCAGCTGGTAGAATCGTGGCAGAAGCGCGGGGGAGAAGGTGCAATACCAGTCTCGGCCGAGCGGCTGCAGAGCATGCTGCTCGCCTGCCTCACAGGGTCTCTTCTGCTCCCGGAGCTTGTTAATCTCAACTCCTCTATGTCGAGAGACCTGGAAACAGCACTCTTCAATATTGTTGATGCCACACTAAAACTGATACTGGGTGCTCCCGCGAATGAGCACTTCTTCGACCTGCTTCTGACCTCTTCGGCTCCGTACATACCGCCCATTACCGAAACGGAGCTGGTCTCGTTGAAGACAGGCAGGCCACATCTGCTGAGATTGTTTGGGAAGCTCTCCAATGCACTGCACGAGAGATCACGTCGAGAATCGTCTCTTCGTCAGCCCGATGTTCTCGATATTGACGATGAATTCGAATCACAAACAAGTCAAAGCAGTACAGCATCCAAGAAGAAGACCCTGCCCAGGAGGGACCTGTTGCTGTGTCACACACCTGAGGCTTTCTACCTAGAAACAAGCCTGCGAATACACCTTCTCAACATCGTCCGCGCAGACGACGGCGAAATTGGGCGCATTCCAGAATCCATCATTGACCAGCTCGTGGAACTCCCTGAGGAGCAGTTCTTATCCTGCCGGCTGTTCATGCGGGAGCTCTTCACATCGGATGCCGTGACACCTCTCGACACGGCGATGAGGATCCTGGAAGCTGCTGGACGCATCATAAGCAGAGGCGAGTATACGTGCTGCGAAGTGGCGTTGTGCAACTGCCTCGATGTCATGGATAACTTCATCAGTATGTGGACTGAGGAGGATGTTGAGATAGCAAACATGGCTGGCGATCTCTATCACTACTTGGTGAAAAACTGCTTGCCAAATAACTCGCTCTCTGCCGCCGCGCAAATCCGACTGTCCAGCCTGCTCTTACACCTCTTGGAGATCAAGTCTACTTACGCCTCCAGTCTAGGGCTGCCGTCTGCTCGGTCTACCCTAATGAGCATCCTGCAAGACGGAGCCATGGAGGTCAAGTACTTCATTGGCCGCAACCTTCCCAGGATCTTCGGATTGTACGTCCTCAAAACACACGATGAGATCTTCGTCGATGTTCTAGAGAGCCTTCCCTCCGACCCCGAAGTCAGTGAGGGGATCGCGTTTCGGCTATTCGTCTTAGCAGAGCTCGCCTGTCGATGGCCGACACTACTGCGCCGCTGCATCTACCATATCTTTGAGACGCCAGGGAAAATATCTCAGTCTGAAAACTATGCAGCCAGTTGCCTCAAACGAATCTCTCGGACTCTGCAGCTCAGCGGACCTCAGGAGTTATTCAGACTGTTCGCTCCTCAGCTGTTGTATACCTGGCTAGAAGCAGACTCCATCCAAGAGATCCCCTTCAGCATCTTTGGCTTTCCAAGTCTTCACGATCTACTCCAGGAAGCCCAGACGGAGGCTGCCGCGATCATGATCATGCGCGGCCAGGAGAAAGGGGCCCTCGACTTGGCGCAATCCCTAGGCTTGACTCCCGAACAGATGGTCCAACAGAGCTTCACCAGAATCATTGCCTACAGCATTGCGCACGATATCAGCATTCCGGGGGGTGCAGACTACGTGACCGGGGAGAGCCGGCTCAGGAGGATCCTTGGGAAGGAGGGCTTCCTTTCGAACATCCACCTCAACTTCGCCGACATAATAGCCACCTTCTTTGACACCTTTGACCAGGAATACCCGATTGAGAAGGCCTTCCGGCGAGATGAGCGGTTCGCATATGCGGCGAATACCATGGAGGAGATCAAGAAACTGGGCCACTTGCCCGCCGCATTGCCTCCAAATCAGCAGCCGATGTTTAAAGCGAAATATCTACCGAGGGAAATCCTCCATTTATGCAGCCGGACTCCGTACGAGCCAGAGACACTGTGGACACCCGCCCTTGTCGTCTTC
This sequence comes from Achaetomium macrosporum, assembly GCA_033296875.1. Lineage (NCBI taxonomy): Eukaryota > Fungi > Ascomycota > Sordariomycetes > Sordariales > Chaetomiaceae > Achaetomium > Achaetomium macrosporum. The sequence goes on from MU860078.1 coordinate 11,348, forward strand.
GTGGCTCGCAAGCTGCTGAACACAATACATCCAGCACTCGGGCCGTTACATGCCTGCTCCGTCCTTCGCAAGATCCGCGTTATGATCTGTATGGCCGGCGATCATGCGACATCCGCGTATCCTCTGGAGATGCTTCTACATTCCCTCCGGGCGTTTGTCGTCGACCCGGAGTGCGCCGATGATGCTCTGGGCATCACCCAGTATCTCATCCTTAAAGGAGATAACCACCTCAGACAGACGCCCTCTTTTCTTGCCGGGTATGCTCTATCCAGTTTGGCGGACCTCCGCGTCTTCCTCGAGTCGAGCCAGTCCAGCACAACGCAGGAGAGTCAATTCAAGGCCACCAAGACCAAAGCACAGCTCTTCCATTCGTGGTTTTCCAAATACCTGGCCAATTATGACTCTCCCGCCTTCCAGGACGAGGTGCAGAAGCATGCTTTCAAGTCCATCACGCAGTCCGCCGCCCATATTCGGGCCTCGGGGAACGCGGAGAAGGGGACACATGAGAGCAACTTGCTCCTGGAAATCTTGGAAGACTGGAACCGGGAGAACCGGCTGCTGAATGAGCCGGCGCGTGATGTTGCGCTCTCGATGCTTTGCGGGGTTTTCAAAGTACCCCCGTCAAGCAGGCTCGACGTTATCGAGACAGATGACGACGCAGTGAACCACAGTGCTGTTGTATGGAAGAGCTGCGCCTCTCAGCGCCTGAGCGGGGAGTATCTGGCCTGGGCCGGACGTGTACTCGGCCGTTCGTTTGCAGCCTCCGGTGAAGTGCCTGACGAGTTGCTGCGTGAATCGCACCTCAAGGAGTATCGCAGGCTGTCGCTGGACGTCGGAAGTTCCGAGGAGGGCCTGTTGAACCTTATCGAGGCGCTCACCGTCAGCGGCGACTGCTTCACCGCCGGCTTGGCTGAGGCTGCACTGCGCACTGTGGTGTCTGACGCAGTCGGTGACGAGGACCACGACCTTCTTAGCGCGTGTCAACAGAGTCTCTCCGAGCCACTGCTGATTTCTTCGAACTGGGAACCGTATCGCACACCGCAGTCGGATCAGTTCAAGGTAGAGTCTCCTGCCGAGGCTGAAATGTTCTCGGCAAAGCATCTCGAGGGCGCGAACTGGTCACAGCAGCTTGCCACCCTCCTCGCTCAGTCGGTACCCGAAATCGTGACGCTAAGGGTGCTGCCTCCGATCCTCACCAAGGTCAAGGGCTTTGCGGAGCGGGCTTTCCCCTTTGTTGTTCACTTGGTGTTAACCTATCAACTAGACAAGCAGCAGGGGATCAAACGGCAGTTCTCGGAGGCTCTCAAGGAATGGTTGAAGTCGACATCCGACGCGTCGAGAGAGAACTTGAAGCTGCTGATCAACACCATACTCTACTTGAGAACTCAGCCTCTGCCAGGCGAGACATCAATTGCAGATCGGGGTCACTGGCTGGATGTTGATCTGTCGAGCGCTGCTGCTGCTGCGACGCGATGCGGCATGTTCAAAGTTGCCCTCTTGTTCGTCGAGCTAGCCAACTCCGAATCATCAAGAAGCTCCCGGCGTTCTTCCGTTCGAGAGATGGAGGACTCCAGCGAGATTCTGCTGAGTATCTTTGAGAACATCGACGATCCGGATGCCTACTACGGTCTGGACCAAGATGCTTCGCTCTCCACCGTCCTGTCGCGCCTAGAGTACGAGAATGATGGGAGCAAGAGCCTCGCTTTCCGCGGCGCACAGTACGACAGTCACTTACGGGACAGGGATCCTGCCTCGAGACGGGACGGCCAGGCTCTCATCAAGGCTCTAAGCAGTCTTGGTCTCGCCGGCTTATCGAACTCCTTACTTCAGACGCAGCAGAGCTTAGACGGTTCGTCAGACTCGCTGGAGGCCACATTCACGACGGCGAGAAGGCTCGAGATGTGGAACCTACCGGCCCCGTCAAAGACCGATAACTGGGCCGTGACGGTCTACAAGGCATACCAAGGCATGCAACAGGCCGTTGACATCGACACGGTTAGAAGCGTGGTTCACGACGGGCTGAGGAGCACGGTCCGGCACCTCACCAGCCGTAGCCTCAACACCTCGACCCTACGCCATCAGCTTGGAGCGCTCGCGGTATTGTCGGAGCTCGATGATGTCTTAAACGTCACCGATCAGTCTGAGCTGCAGCATGTGCTGGAAGCCTTCGAGAGGCGATCGAAGTGGATGATGAGTGGACGGTCAGTTCTCCCTAGTGGACAATCAGGGCAGCATACACTAACCAATGCAGGTACCCTGATGTGAGCCAAATCCTGTCATGCAGAGAGACCACACTGAGCATGTGGAGTCAACATCACAAACTGAGAGCGACGCGGTTGACGCCAGCGGATGCCCGACTCGTCCAGGTACGCGGCATGCTGCTCTCATCTGACGTCTTCCGCTTCCACCGCGCAAACCAGGAGACCTTGAACCTGTCAACAGCGCTTGCGGATCTTATCCCTTCCAGTCAATCGTTGGGTCTCAGTGTCGATGCTGCAATCAGGATGGAGGCAGCCAATTCGCTGTGGGACCACGGGGAGATGATCTCTTCTATTCGAATGCTGCAGAACATTGACAGAGACTCGTCCCTGAAAAAGCAGACGGTGCCTGTCAGTCGTTCGGACCTGTTGTCCAAGATTGGCTACCAAGTCTCCGTCGCGAGGCTGGAGAGCCCCGACAATATTCAGAAGAAGTACCTTGAGCCGGCCCTCAAGGAGCTCCGGGGCAAGAACGAAGGGAAAGAGGCGGGCCAGGTGTTCCACCAGTTTGCCATGTTCTGCGACGAGCAGCTTCAGAACCCCGATAGCTTGGAGGATCTGGCACGCCTGAAGAACTTGAAAAAGGGCAAGGATGAGGAAGTTGCCCAGTTGAAGGAGCTGATCGCGAACGCCAAGGATTCTCAGCACAAGAACCGATACTCGAGCCATCTTGCAAAAGCCAAACAGTGGCAAGACCTCGACCAGCAGGAGCTTCGCAGGGTAGAGCAGACTCGGTCCGAGTTCCTCAGGCTGAGTTTAGAGAACTACCTGTTGTCATTGGCAGCATCTGACGAGCACAACAATGATGCACTGCGCTTCATGGCACTCTGGCTGGAACAGTCGGAAGAGGACTTCACAAACGAGGCGGTCAAGAAGTACATCGGCAAGGTCCCCACGCGCAAGTTCGCACCGCTGATGAACCAGCTCTCATCGCGTCTGCAGGACCAGCCAGTTCTCTTCCAGAAGCTGCTGATCGATCTAGTCTACCGCATCTGCGTGGATCATCCCTACCATGGCATGTACCACATCTGGTCCGGCGCTAGGACCCGCGTCAATAAGGATGACGAGGTGGCCGTCTCCCGCCAGAAGGCGACTGACAGGGTGGCGAAGGCTCTGACCAAGTCGGAGCCGGTGTCCAAGATCTGGCCGGCAATCGACCAGACAAGCAGAGCCTACCATGCACTGGCAATGGACCGCGACCCGAACAGGTACAAGGCCGGACAGAAGATCGCGATCAAGAGCTCATCTGTCGGCCAGAACTTCTTGAACATCATGGCCAAGTACCCCATTCCGCCGCCGACGATGCAGATTGCGCTCTCCGCCAGCCAAAACTACTCGGACGTGCCAATGATTCACAAGTTCGAGCCGGAGATGTCAATCGCGTCCGGCGTGAGCGCGCCCAAGATCATCACGGCCGTCGGTACCAACGGGCAGCGTTTCAAGCAGCTTGTGAAAGGAGGTAACGATGACTTGCGCCAGGACGCCATCATGGAGCAGGTGTTCGCGGCCGTTTCCGAGCTCCTCAAGCTCCACCGCACGACAAGACAGCGAAACCTGGGGGTCAGGACATACAAGGTATTACCCCTGACCTCGTCCTCCGGCCTGATCGAGTTCGTCTCCAACACGATCCCTCTCCACGAGTACCTGATGCCCGCCCACGAGCGATACTACCCGAGGGATCTGAAGGGCTCGCAATGCCGCAAGGAGATCTCCAACGCCCAGACAAAGACCACCGAGACGCGCATCGCCGTCTACCGCAAAGTCACGGAGCGCTTCCACCCGGTCATGCGCTACTTCTTCATGGAGTACTTCCCGGACCCGGACGAGTGGTTCCACAAGCGCACCGCCTACACGCGCACCACCGCCGCCATATCCATGCTCGGCCACGTCCTCGGGCTCGGCGACCGCCACGGCCACAATATCCTGCTCGACACCAAGACGGGCGAGGTCGTCCACATCGACCTGGGCGTCGCCTTCGAGATGGGCCGCGTCCTGCCCGTCCCGGAGCTCGTCCCCTTCCGCCTGACGCGCGACGTCGTCGACGGCATGGGCATCACCAAGACCGAGGGCGTTTTTCGTCGCTGCTGCGAGTTCACGCTCGACGCCCTGCGCGAGGAGGCCGCCTCCATCCAGACCATCCTCGACAGCCTGCGCCACGACACGCTGTATCAGTGGTCCATCTCGCCTGTGCGCATGGCTAAGCTGCAAAATGCGCGCGGCTCGGCGGCGGCTGAGGGTGAGGAGGAAGGCGAGGAGGGTGCTGCTGGTGCGGGTGGGGGTGCTGAGGGGAAGGATGGAAAGAAGTCGCGGTCGGTCAATGAGCCGAGTGAAGCGGATCGCGCCATCGAGGTGGTCAAGAAGAAGCTGAGCAAGACGCTGAGTGTTATGGCGACGGTGAATGATCTGATCAACCAGGCGACGAGTGTGTCAAATCTGGCAGTTTTATATTCAGGTAAGTCCCAGGCTTTTCCCCTTCCCGGTCGTGACAGGCTTGTGAGGAGAGAGTTGCTGACACTTCTCGTAGGCTGGGCGGCATATGCTTGAGCAACTTAGGGGTACTAGACAGACGAGTTAGCAGACTTGGGTAGGTATCATTGTTGCTTGTCGAATAGAACAACTTGCTCAGGCCCTTCTGGCTGGCATAATCTCTGCCGAAGTCACTTTGTTGCGTGACGTCCACATTCCCCGTCGCGATACCCTCCATTCCATTGCAAAAGTCAGAGTCCCTCAGCCGCATCTCTGAGGACTAAGACGTAAATAACAGCGCTCCTCTCTCTGTTCTCACTTTGCTGTACGGAAGCAGAATTAGGGAAAGATGGGACCCTTCACACAGCGTAGTTCGCACCTCCCGGCTGTTCAGCATATCCACCCAGCTGATGGTGTTCGATTCTGAAGCAGTAAAGCCCTTGCACCTCAAAGCTCTAGATACAACGGTGCGTTGCTAAGTAAACACCCTAAAAATGCCAGATATCGCTGGTCCCTCTTTCCATGACAAAACAAACCCAACGCTTTCTTTCTTTCCTTCTGCCCGTCCATCCAACCCATCTGTTTGTACATACCATCCAGGCTTCGAATATCTCTCATACTACTTGGCATTGCACTGTACTGTATTGTACCGATCGACTCTGGTGTCCGACCTGTCCCACCTCTTCCGTCCAAACCTTAACACGCACTACTAGTACGTAACCTGACGATGACCAGAAGGTAGAGGCCCTCCCCTACCCCTGACCCCCCTGCTCCCTGGCCACCCGCGCCAGAACCTTCTCCCTGTGCGTCCGGTTCTTCAGATGCACCTCGAAGTTCATGACCGTCATGTCTGGCCCGGCCGTGTACGATTTGCCGGGACAGTCTCGACACCTAATCCGGGGCAGCCAGGCAAACTGGATATTCGGCGGTATCACCTCGCCGGGAGGGAGGGAGAGGGGTAGCTGGACGAAGGTGTTGGTGTCGGTGTTGATGGCGCAGTACCGCATGATGGCCTCGAACGAGTCGTCGGGGTAGGATTTGTGCAGGTCCGAGAGCGCGATGGTCAGCCATTCTGGGGGTGGGGGCTGCGAGAGTTTCAACATCTGATGGTTAGTATAGATGACCCTCTTATGGCGTTGGGTGGCGGGTGTGAAAGAGGGTGATTTTTAAGAGGGGTGAAAAGAGGGAGAAAGGGCTACCGGTGGCTGGTTCGGGCCGCTCCCGTTCGGTCCTGGCGGAGGGGCCGGCACACGGCCTAGTTGGCCTTGAGGCTGGAGAGAAGGGCCGGCGTTTGGTTTAGGCGGGAGGTGTTGGGCGGATGCGGACGGGGTGGAGGGACGACCCATGGAACCTGGCCCGGTGGAGCTTGGAGCGCGCTGGTGAGCGAAGGTTGGCGTTGCGCCTGGCGGCGCCCTCCGTCGCATGCTGAGGTCTCGCATGAGCTGTCTCAGTCTTGCGGGGTTGACTCGGAGAGTGACGAGATGTTGTTGCGGCTCTTCGGTCTGTTCTCGCGTCGCTTCACGCCCGAAGCGACGTGATGTTCTGGTCTCGTGGTGGTGGATGACAGCCTCAGGGGTCTCGGGTCGTCCGGGGTTTGCCATGCGCTGAACAGCCGCACTGGCGGCCCCGCGCATTCCTCTAGTCCGCGCAGTCCCCTGCAGCTGGGACATGGCAGGGGAATCGGGCGCAGCAGAGTCGTCACTATCCTCCGAATCGGACAGATCGCCATCGCGGGCTGCTCTCTTACCCCTCCCACTTAAACCGCCGCCCAAGGACCGTTTGAACAGACGGCTCTCTTCAATGTTGGGGGCAGCGCCGGGTAGTACTGAGGAAACAATCGACGTGCGGATCGTCCTTTGCCTCTCCTTCAAGTCTGGCAGCTGAGGACCACCGCGGCGGTTGATCGACCGCTTCTGCCGCCTCTGTTCTCGCGAAAACATGGTCTCGGTCCTCTCCAGCTCGGCTTCGGTGTTCTCGTACAGGTATGGGGCGTAATCTTTGGCTTGTTGTTGGGGTCTGAAAACGGAGGGCAAGGGTGATGGGAGGAAGGCAGCGACGAGGTCGGCATCCTCAATTGGCCGGCCGTCGAACGGGTGGCCAATGCTGTACAAGCTCCGCGTAAACAGCTGTGTCTGTTCGCGTATACAGTGGGCAATCGCTGTCGTGAACTCGCCTGAAAGCGACAGGTCCCGGGCCATGCTGGCGGCGAACTCCTCGGGGGAGTTCATTGGGTTATTGATGTCCCATTCGAACTGATCTACCAGGGTGTGGACTCCAATTGTGATATTGAGCTTGATTAATATGCGCATCTCGTCGTTCTTGTAGGCAGAATATGGGAGTTCGGGATCGAGTGCGTCTTCTTCGGTGTAGGCGAACGGGTAAAAGTCTATGAGTTGTTCGCGCATTTGTTGAACCACCTGTTCATAGACCGACTTGTCGATGGACGGATTGAGACCCATGTCCTCAACAAACTGGGCGGCGAAGTGCTCGACGGATATGAGGCGCTCGTGGAGGTTGAATGTGAAGGTATCGCGCAATTTGATCTTGTCCCAGTCGACGTCTATCCGGATAGGTACCAGCTCCTCGTGTTGCTCGGCCTGCTTCTTCAGGTCCTTCTTGCTGAACTTCAGAGCCGGTGTTGTCCTCTTGCCGGGACGCGGCTTTTGCGAGGGATATATGATCTTCGTCGTAGTACCATTCTCGGTGTAGCCATTGCCGTAACCGCGGTAGCCCTCACCGTAGAGTCTGGAAGGGTAACTCGCATAGAAGTCCCTGTAGGTGCGGTAATCGCTCGCGCGTGCGAGCAAGTCCTTCGTGTCCTTCTCTAAACGAATTTGAGCCTCTTTGAGGGCAGACGTATGAATCCAGTCGCGTGTCTGGAAGCGCTCGACGATGACCCTGTTGAGAGCCTCCTTGTCGCGGACAGGAATTGAGGGCGTCGCATCAGCCTGGGGGGAGGTGGACTTAGACGGCGCGACGCCGGCAGTGACCGGTGCGGAGGCTGAGGGCGCGGATGAGGATGAAGTGTTTCCCGCGGTAGTTGCGCTTGCCGCAGATAACAATCCGTCACCGTTGCCGTCACCGGCCGACGATGCGGACACCATCGAAGCGGCCATTGTCGGCAGGAGAACAAGGAAAATAAAAATTAAGAAAAGAAGGGCAGGGGTTGCTGCGGCGACGCAGCAGAGGGAACCCCAGATGCGCGCTTCGTCTTGTGTCTCGTTCGCGGACACCAGGTCGTGCGCTGTCGGCGGAAATTGGATGCCGGTTTTTGGAGGGCGCTGCGCTGTCGGGCCCGTGAGCCTGGCGCCGGGACGGGATGCGCGCTGAGGTTTGAGAAACGGCCAAGCGCGCCCGGCCAATGACATGCTGATGATGCTGCAAAAGCGTGGGCCAAGCCTTGAATTCGAGCTACTTCCAAAATGGCTGCTTTTGAGAGTGAGAATAAGTAGCGGAACCTCTTCAGCTCTTGGCACCACTGCCCCTCGTCAACCGTAGCCTGAGTGGGAAGCAGCGGAGCCCCAGGACACAAACAGGGAGAAACCCCTCCCCCCGCCTTCACAAAATCAAGCTGCAGCAGATCAAAATCGTCACGCGCCCCCCGCAGCTTGAGCTTGTTGTTTTCCTTACTTTCTCCTGACCCTTTGCTGCGGTCTCGTTTGCTAAACCCGATATATTAAAGTATTGACGGCTGCCTGCTGTCCCGTTGTTGTCCAAGATGGCGACCGAAACCCAGGAAATCGGTCAGTTAGCGAGGATGCCCATGTCTCACAGCTCTGCCAGTTCCCTAGCTCTTCCTGCTCGCGGTGTCCGGTCCGTGCTCGTCATTCTCATCAGCCTGGATGCTCAGGTGTCTGCCAGAGCCCCCCCTGCCTGACCCCGGTCCGCCCTGTTGTCCGGTCCCGCGAAACACCTGCCCCTCCGAAGCTGTTCGTACCCGAGCTCGATACTGATGCTTGTCCCAGACTACACTCTCAACAACCCCGACACGCTCACCAAGTACAAGACGGCGGCCCAGATTTCGGAGAAGGTGCTGGCCGAGGTGTCCAAGCTTTGCGTTGCCGGTAGCAAGGTCATCGACATTTGCGAGAAGGGAGACAAGCTCATCGAGGAGGAGCTCTCCAAGGTCTACCGCGGCAAGAAGGTCACCAAGGGTGCGTGGACGTTGGGCTCCGCTAGTATTGGCAATTGCTGATTATCACCCCTTACGTTAGGCTTTTCGCATCCTACCACTGTCTCCCCTGCCGCGTTCGTGACTCCCTATACGCCGCTTAGATCGGACGAGAAAGAGGCCGCGGTTGAGCTTCAGCCGGGCGAGCCCGTCAAGATCCAGCTAGGAGCGCAGATTGACGGCTTCGGCTCCATCGTGTGTGATACCGTTCTGGCACAGAAGCCCGACGAAGCCCAGGATGTCATTGAGGGTCGGTCGGCCGACCTGCTGCTGGCCACGTACTGGGCCAACGAGCTCCTGCTGCGGTTGATGCTGCCCCCCGGCCTCCTGGCCCAGGGCACGGACGAGGAGAAGGCGAAGGCGGCAGCTGCCAAGCCCCCAACCCAGGCCAAGATCACCAGCCTTCTCGAGAAGGTCGTGCACGCCTACGATTGCAATCTCGTCGAGAGCACGACTTCGTGGCTCTTTGATCGGAACGAGATTGAGGGCAAGAAGAAGATCGTGATTGCTTCTGGCGACAACACTCGGGGAGAGGGTGTTCCCGAGGTCGGCGAGGTGTGGGGTGTCGAGATGGGCGTCAGTCTCGGATCGGGCAAGGTCAAGCAATTTGAGCAGCGAACCACGCTCTACCGCCGCACTGCCAACACATATGTCTTGAAGCGGCCCACCTCGCGCAAGATTCTGTCCGAGGTGCACAAGAAGTTCGGCACTTTCCCGTTCAGCCTGCGGCAGCTTGAGGATGAGCGTGACGCCAAATCGGGTGTCATTGAGTGCGTGCGCGGCAATGTTTTCTGCCAGTACGAGGTCAGGGGCGACAAGGACAACTCGCCTGTTGCCAGGTTGCTTACCACCATTGGTAAGGGCATCCCAGTTGGCGCGAGGGACATATCGAGGCTAATTATATCACAGCGATCACCAAGAATGGCATCACCAAGCTGGGTGCACCGCCGGCGTTGGATTTGAGCAAGGTGAAGAGTGACAAGAAGATTGAGGACGAGGAGATCCTCAAGATTCTGGAGCAGCCGCTGTCCCGGAACACGGGCAAGAACAAGAACAAGAAGAAGAAGAAGAAGTCTGCCAAGAAGACGGCTAGTAAGGAGGAGGAGGAAGAGGAGGAGAGCGACGACGAGTAATGGCGCCAGGTTGGAAGGCACTTGAATGGAGCGGAGCAATCGCCGGCGGAACCTGCATAATGCTACTCACGTGGACTCAGGTCTAGCGGGCGGTTTTCGCCTCGGGCATGGTTAGGGTTGCGGGGTGCATTTGGAGCGTTTCCGGACGATCGGAGAGCGGAGGCGATTGCGAAGGGGAACGAAGCTTGGAGGGCCTCGACTGGAATATTTTTCATGCAGTCGCCCGCGGTGTTCCATCCCCCCTTCAGAGTCTGTCGGACCCAAGATAGTGAGTGAGCACCTATCCCGCAGGAAAGAAGCCGGGTTTATTTAGCCCCCACAAAATGCTGAGAAAAACTGTCCCGTTTATTGTACTATGAAGAAACCGTGATGGCGCGACAATGCGGTGACGTGTTGTGGCAACAGAGCGTCACGCTGGTCTCGTTTTGATGACGAGGGGCCACCCCCAGGGAAAGGGAAGGAAAACATTGACAGTGGCCGCACAGGCGGTGGCTCCAACTATTGTGTAGCAGCAGTGCACCTTATTGACGTTATCGATATTTTTATTGTCCATGCGGCCTCGCTGACAATAGCAGCAAACCTAAACAACAAGGCCGCTCGGCCCCTGACCCAAGATCCCCTAAATCCATTTGTTTTCTCCCATCCCACTTCCCTCGTCTTCTTCATCCCCAACTCACACTTCTTTCCATCTTCCACACTTCGCACCCTTCAAACCTGCGAATTCACTCAAATCCGTCCCGAGTGAGCAGAGCAGAGCAGGAAAAGAGTAAAGAACGCGTCGCGACCGCGGTTTTTCGTACATTCAGGGGCAGACGCCAAAATCAGTGCGACTCACCCAAGAAACCCGAAGTTGGTGAGAAGAAAACACAGAAAACAGGAATAACCAGCCTTGTTCCTGAGAAACAAGGCCGCAGCGATACATTTCAAAAATATCGTCGGTGGTGCATTTTCGTCAAGCTGGTGCGGGAGGCACGCCGTGAGCTCAGCAGCCACGCCCCCTGGTCGGTCGCCCACAGCTCACCCCCCGGAGAAAGCTAAGATCGCTGCCTCCCTATCCCCTTCCTTCTTTCCCCCCTGTTCCCCAACAACACAACGCAGCACGCGTGAAAACGTCTAAAAGACGCGAATTTTTCGGCCCTACTTCAAATTATAGGAAGGGGTAAGGTACGTTTCCCTAAAGTCATAATTTTGCAGCGATGCTAACCCGGCTGCGCAGGCACGAAAAGGGCTGGGTGTTGGTTCGATCAAAGAAGGGGGCCTGCGCGGACGAGCGGGCTGCTGCATCTCCTGCTCCTGCCGGTGCCGAAGCAACCACCCCAACCTCGAACATGTCTTCCACTCCAGCTGCATCCCACACGCGGGCCACGCGATCACGGTTCTCGAGTCCACAGATATCGACAAACGGTGCAACCGACTCTTCGTCGAGGACTCAGGGCAGCGGAAACGGCGGCGGCGCGAACGGCACCGAGCGACAGAAAACATTCATGCAGCAGTGGCTCGAGCCGGCCGTGCAGGTCAAAGCCAGCTACCAGGACGCCGGCTTCGTGCGTCACGGTCTCTTTGAGAACATGGCACCGCTCGGGACAATGCCAAAGGTCGGTGTTTTTAAGAAGACAGCGCCACCTCCGGCCAAAGCCCCTGAGCAGCCACAGGTTCGCAAGATTGTCCTCAAACAGAAGCCCGCCGTACCGCCTCCTCCACCCGTGGAAGAGGAAACGGTGGGAGACGAGACCGAAGACGCGGACAGTGTAAGCACGGATGAGATCGAGGACCAGGAGGTGGAGGAGCACCATGAGGCCGCCAAAGGGAGTGCGACCACAAAGGACCACAAGGCTCGCACGGCGCTTGCGACACAGCGCCGGCGCCGTTCTGTTGCGTCGGTGGAGACGGAAGACGAGGACTGGGCGCCCGCAGCACCGGCACAAAAAGGGACGCGACGGAGGAGTCTATCCAGGGCAAGCAGCCAGTGGTTGCAACAGCGCACAGGAAGTGCAGGTGCAGGGGCGCCGCAGGCTGATCGGAAAGCTTTCGTCGACAAGGTGGTGGAGGTAGCCGTGGACGAGGCGCTCGCCCATTTCCGGTACCCCACAGCTTGGGCCCTGCGCACCCTCTACGATGAAAATTCATCCAATGAGGAATTCCTCGACATGGTAGAGAAGGTGTTTCTACAGACCGCAAACGCCGACACCCTGGAAGAATTCGCGCGACTCCTCCAGGCCAGGAAGAGGGAGGGCAGGAAAAAGGACCAGGCCTGCTCCTACTTCGTGCCACCGTCCAACAACAGCCGTTCCGTGCAGCCGCCGAAGCGAGCGCCCTACGGCAGTCTGGTCAAATTTGACCTGACCACTCTGCGCCTCGATCGGGGCCCCAGCGAGCAACAGAAACCGTTGCGACCGGCGAAGGCACCAGAACCTGAACCCGAACCCGAGCGGGAGTCCAAGCCGGAGGCGGAAGGCGCCCCTCTGCGCAAAAAGCGCAAATTAGGCAGGCAGCATTCGGAGACGTCATCGTCGTCGTCCAAGATGACGAGCACCAACGGAGCCAGCAGCAAGGCAAAGACGGAGACCCCTTCGCGGAGACGGACGCGGGAACGATCAACGTCCAGCACTTCGTCGCTCTCCAGCGCGCGGTCATTATCGCCGCCGGACGGGATTCAAGCGGACGGGGAGGGCGGAGAGTTTGAAGGGTTTGATGACCCCCCCTCGCGCGCCAGCCCTGAACCGGCCCAGCCAATCACAGCCACGAGGCGGCGTCGGTCCAACGCACCGCGCAAGAGCCGGAACGTGTCACCCTCCCGGCCCTCGTCCGCTGCTTCAACCCCTGCGCCGCAACTCCAGGCCGCCGCCGCTGCTCCTTCGCTGCAAACCGCGCCGTCACAGCGGCAAACCCCCGCAGATGAGCAGCCCACACCGGAAACCGAGGAGCAGCCGTACGAGATGCCCGCCGTTGTCGACTCGCCCCTTTTTCCAAATCTCGGCACAAAGAGAGGCGGGAAGTCTCAGGCTGGCACTCCAGTTCAGGCTTTACCCTCCACCGTGGGCAAGTTGGACCCGACAGACCCCAAGCTGCGCCTACGCCAGAACGCTCGAAAAGTCACGAACAAGCCCCTTCCCACCAGCAATGTGAGGGAGCGCGTTCCGCAGGCTGGGCGTCAGCAGGAGGAGGCCGAGGAGCCGGTCACGCCGGCGCCGGCATCGACGGCAGCCGCATCATCGCGGCCGCGGGTTTCTCTGCCATCGGCACGCCAAACGCCAGCTGCGAGGGAAGGACGGAGCACGCGCTCCGCCCTCAGGCGGGCTTACGACGATTTGGAGGAGCAAGCATCACCGACGACTGCCCACTTCCCAGGATCAGAGGCTGCGTCCACGGTGGCAGACTCCCGCGCTGGAACGCCTGGTTTGCGCGCGGCCAAGAAACCAAGAACCGGGCTCCGTGTGAAGAACTCGTAAGCATCGCAAGCGCAATGCGCAAATTGAACTGAAACGCGAGGCATTTATGTCTTTGCTAACGCTTTTATCTGCTCAGGCCGGTGAAGAAGAAGAACGGCACCGCGGCAGGGATCCCTCGTCCCAGTGGCGAGCGCAGCAGTCCGGTTGGCAACAGCATGACTGGCCGCGAGGTACGAATTGATTTCATCACCTCGTCATCGTCCTGAATTCTTTCTCATTTCCTTCGTCGTCCACCGGTTTTGGTTTAGAGCCGAGGTTGGCGCAAGTGCATCTTCCTGCTCAAGGATGGGAGGTGCTCGGGCACAGTCCACGTACCCCCAGCATCTTCCGCCCAGCAAGGTTAAAAGGTGGAGGGGGGATTTTAGTGGCAAGCTGCCGCGCCTGAGCTCTCGCTGTCTTTTTACCGAAATGGCTGCGGCACACACAACTGCGAACTGCGCCTTGCTTGGACTCAGGATTACTGACTTGGCGTACCTTGTGCAGGACGATAACGACGACTACTGCTCGGCGTGCGGCGGTAGCGGCCAGTTGATATGTTGTGACGGCTGCACGCGGTCGTTCCATCTCACCTGCGCAGATCCCGTCCTGATGCAGGATGCCATGCCCGTTGAGTGGTTCTGCAACGTCTGTCGCGCCAACCGCGACCCTGCGGCCCTCCCGGCTCATAGTGGCGCGTTTGCCCTGCTGCAGGAGAAGCTAGACGTCAGGAACTCGAGCGCGTTTCGACTGCCCCCGAGTGTCCGTGACCTCTTTGAGGGTGTTCGCACCGGTACCGATGGCGAGTACGAGGAGTTTGTAGCGCCCGTCAAACCGAACAGGTATGTATTTGCACATCACTTTGTCACGGCTTGGTTCACCCTGCTGACAGTCCCCACAGGAAACGGAAATACGAGGAGGACCAGGTTCCCGACCTCTTCCGTGTGCGCGATGCAGAAGGCAAAGCCGTCATCTGCCACGGCTGCCAGAAGAGCAGCTCACCGGATCGCGCCATCATCCCATGCAGCGGTTGCGGAATTTTCTGGCATCTCGACTGCCTCGATCCCCCACTGGCGAACCCGCCTCTGCTGCGCACGTGGAAGTGCCCGCTGCATGCCGACGAAATCCTGCCGAAGCTCGTCGCTCTTGGCCCTGCCCATAAGTACCGCAAGGTCAGGCACGCCCCCGTCATCAGGCCTGCCTTTAGCCGTGGCTACGTCAACAACGGCTACATCGACGTTCAACTCGAGGATAGCGATGATGAGAGCGGTTGGAGGGACTTTGAGACTTTTGGCCGGACCGTGCGGTTGCCCGAGAAGGGCATCAAGCTGGACTTCCTCTCTCGGTGAGTTGCCTCGTGCCTCCTTCCGGCGAGCTTGTGTGCTGACCGTCTGTAGCACCCGCGGCCATGGCAAGGCAAAGCCGATCGCTCCCCAGGACCCCAAAGCTGTCCCCGCACCGGCCCCCATAGAACAGAGGTCGCTAGAGGAGCAGCAGGCAGCCCTGAACTTGGTGCAGCTTAGCCGTGACCAAGGCCAGGGGATTTCCACTCTCATTGATGCGATGATTGTTAGTTTGGAGACCCCTTCATTTATCCAGGCCGATACTGACCCTTGTATAGGCGCAAGCCGATCCGACCGTCATTGACCTGATGGCTCGTGTTGATCCTAATCGCTTGGAGAGTGGCCAACTGAACCAGATGGATCACCAGGTCCTGCGTGCCATCCTGGCCAGTGCAGAGTCAATGACCCAGCACATTCGCCGGCTCCTGGGTTCAAACACTCCAAACCAACCACGCCCGCAGGCCAATGGATCAGCCGAGACCGAAGACGGCCCCGCGATGGTCCTCAGCCTTACCAACTCAGTGTCTACGGAATCAGACAATCCGGCACGCACGGACCGCAACCCCGGCGCTCTGGAACTCGACGGCGCAAAGAGTCCTGCATCTCCTACGACGACAGACGATGTTCCAGCTATGACTCAGGGCGAGAAGACGCCTGTCCAAGGCGATCAGTCTCCTGCAGCTCCCCTGCCGCTCGAAGAGAGTGGCCCGATCGTGAATGGGAGCATGCCTGCCCTCCCGACAAAGACTAGCTCTATTTCGGCGGACGAGCCGGTCGTGGTCGAGGCGAATGGCGATGGGGAGAAGACGCTGGGCGAAGGCCCGGACGGTGCGCCTATTGAGCTTGAATAACTTCAGTTTCACCGATTATTGCTAAGGGACTACGAGGGTCTCTCAGCGCCGACGACTCATTCTCTCGCGACCAGACGTCACTGCGATTTGACATTCTCGCAGCTCGATAGCTTCACCATCCCGCCTTCCGACTCGCTGCAGCCTTCACGGTCCCGGACTCACAGGGACTTTCCTCGGCCATCAACCAATCGGGGCGGTGAGACAAACAATGAGCTGGACTCGGGCACACGACGCAATGGGTCCAATAAGAAACCACCTCTGTTTTCATCTTTCCTCTCCGCAATTTCTGCTTTTGCTGTCAAGACCATGTGCCAATAGCGATACGATATCATCGTCCCATATTTAATTGTCTCATGGGTCGGTTACACTGGGACGATCTGGACTTTGGAGTTTGGGCGGGTTTGGGATCACCTCTATGACTTTGCTTGGGCCTGGGAGCTAGCTTGACTGGGTTTGGCACAAGGCGTAGGGGTCTTTTTTTTACTCTGCTCTCCCTCCACTTTTGCGTCTTTTTCCTCCTCGGATTCTTCCACATGGCATCACGTCACCGACCGACGTTGCCCACCCGCTGCGGGCTACATCAAGGCCTGGAAGCTGGACTGTTGCTGGACCGGACGGGCTTAATCATCAAGCTGTGCTGTATCAGACTGGGTTGTCTTACCCAGCTTCCCTCAATCGGTCAGCAGAGCTTGGTTGAGCTGGCAGTGGCTATCTGATGTCTGGAAGGCGGGAGTAGATTTGGGGGATGTATACGGTATAACTTAGATAGACAGGGCGGGCGGGACAGATTTGCGACTCGATTTTGACTGTGTGCTATGCTTTGCTTCTATGTAACGCCCCGTCCGGGAAGGGCGCTGGGAGGAGTGTGGACAGGAAGGGAAGGGGTTAGGTTAGGTTATGAAAGCCGTTTGCTTCCGGTAACTGAGGTCTCAGCTATTGCGGACTGTACGAACGAAATTCTACCTCTCCCGATCCCGCGAGTGCGACCAAGAGACGAATGTGCTGTGAAGCGAAGCGATGTGGATGGGTCCGAATAGGCCGAGCAGATTTGCCGTTGGGCCGATTTGAGCGAGGCGAGCTGTCGGCTAACCTCCGGTGTGAGATGGATGATGCTTTGGCAAGTTATCATAATCAGCGTGACATGTTCCAGGTCGAGTACTCGTTCGACTCAAAGTTGGCCAGTTACCATCCGAGTTCGCGAAGCAGACACTTGTGCTCCAGACCTCTCAGTAGAACAAGAGAGGATAGAGAGGACGGATAGGGCTAACAGCGACTAAATGCTCTTCCTTTAGCCTAAACCCTTTCCAGAGGATCATCACAACCTAAGGGAGATGGCCAGGGCAGGCACTAAATCCGACTCAGATTCCCCGAGAATCTCGCCATGCCTACAACCCGGACCGGACTCAACTGAACTCCACTCCAGGGGAGACCGGAGACTAGGGTAGTTACTGGGCAT
The DNA here is from genome assembly GCA_033296875.1 of Achaetomium macrosporum. NCBI lineage: Eukaryota > Fungi > Ascomycota > Sordariomycetes > Sordariales > Chaetomiaceae > Achaetomium > Achaetomium macrosporum. Next base: position 28,451 of record MU860078.1, read on the forward strand.
GTTATCACAATCCGGCTTGGGATAGCTAGCCAGCTAGGTGCCCTTCGCTTCCTCTACCATCAAGGGTCCATCGCACACGAGAGATACCGACATACTACAATACATACATACAAGGGAGGACACTGATAAATGACTAGTCCTCCCTGCCTCAGACATTACACACCCAAGCAAGACACCGAGACAGGTTAAGATAACTACAGTATGTATATATAGGTATCTAACAATCGTATCAGCAGCACTTGAACTGCCCATCCTGTAAAAAGGGACTGAGTTTGCCCAGATAGCAAACATCCTAATCAGCGTCACTGGGAGCAGAAAACCGCAAAGCCGTCTGACAAAGATCCTAGGATAGATCCACAGTCAGCGCTCGCTGAGGATCAATGCACCGAACATGTTAAAAGGTGCTTAAATCAGTGGAAGGTAGACGGATCGATATCCATAAGGCCAGCTCATCCCTCAACCCAGTCAACCCGACCCAACCCAACCCTACCCAGCTGGTCGGCCCTCCTGTTCCCATTGTTGGCAATCATAGATACGGTAGAGAGTAAGACAATGGGTGATAGACATTGGTATAGAAAAGTAGGTCAAGAAAAGAGCCCCTCTCTGAGAAGGAAGCCCTTCTGTGCCCCTTTGATTTCCTCCTTGTCAACTGCTGGGCAACCCCAACCATAAGTCAAGCGAGCAACAGAAGCAATGTAGTGAAGTACCTAACGACACAATCCTCACGGAAAAGCCAACTTGGAACAAGAACGTTCTTTTTCCGGTGTCTGTCGTCCACTGTAAACCGAAGTGTCTTTGTCTCACGCAAGAGCATAGGAACGAAAAACCATCCCCTCCTTTTCTTTTTGCCTTCCCTGAACCTCGACCAGAAAAAAAAAAAAAGCTAGACAAGTCAAGTCAAAGACGAAGAAGAGAAACAAAGCATCGTGGATTGCATCAAGCACTCTTCCCCGTCCCATGCCCGAGGAACGTGACGAAAGAGGAATCTAACCAACAATCCTAAATCGTCCGCAGTGGCACGGTGAGAGAAGAGAACCCGATGATTCATTCCTCCCTTGCGTCTCCTGTCTCCTACTGAACCATGAAAACCAGAAGCCGACCCCAACCCAAAGCAAACCGAGCCCCCAAGAAGAAAAAGAGAAAGAAGAGAAAAGCTCGTCTGGCCCTCCCTCTAACTAACCAAACCAGCTCCGTAAATGAGCGAGCCTGCGTACTCGGTAAAGCACGCAAAAAAGGTCATGAATCACCACCTTCTCCCACTCTCCGGCCGTGAGCCATCATCTAATCTTTACAAGGTCAGGTAGGTAGTGTAACTTAACTTCGCCACTAGTAGTTTAAGTTTATCCCCATCTGTGATTCATGCCATGATTCATTCGTCTCTGCAACCAAAAGTCGAAGCATAACTTAAGCCTCTGTCTCTCCCGCCATCCCCAAACAACATTACAATCAAAATCACTGCCGGCGCTGAGGGCTTCGCCCCCCACGTCCACGCTGTCTGGAATTGACCTGTTCCTGCGGTTGCATGTACACGCCGGGCTGCAGCGGGGTGCCGAACCCATACCCACCCATCCCTGGTGGCGGGCCCATGTTCATGTTGAACGCGGAAGCTCCGTAGGGGGCTCCTGGACCGGCGGGAGGCATGTTCGGGATTGCGGCCGGTGGGATTGGGCTGCCGTTGGCCATGGGCTGTGTACGGTACTGGTCAAGCGAGGGGCTAGGGCTCTGGTAGCCGCCGTAGCCGGCTTGCATGGCAGGGTAGTAGCTGCCCATGGGCGGCGCGCCGCGGGCCATCATGTTCTGCTGGTACTGCATCTGCTGCAGTGCGTTCGGGCCCATGGCCGGCGGGTTGGAGGCGCTGAACATGGGGCCTTGGGCGTTGAACGGCGGGAATTGGTCAACGCCCTCGCTGCGGGGAATGCCGTAGCCCACCTCGTAGTTGGCCGCGTTCGCAGCAGCATTAAGCGGGTTGTAGTACTGCGGGTTGTTGCCCCCACCGTACTGGCCAGCCTGCTGTTGGGCATGCTGTTGTTGCTGCGGCTGGTGATGGTGTTGGGCGCTGGCCGTCTGACGCGATCCAGGGCGCTGCCGCTCAGAGTTTCCGTGGTCGCGGGATCCGCCGCCACTTCCTGCTCCACTGCTCCGCGTCGACAAGCCCACCTCGTCCATCAACCGCTTGTAGCCCTGTCCCGGCTGCGCTTTGATGCGGACCAGGACAGACTTGACGGTCTCGACAACCTGGCTGCGCATTGTCTCATCGAAGAATGGTGTGGTCAAGACCTTGAAGATCAAGGTCGCACCGCAAGCATGATCGCTGAGGATTGCCTCCAACACTTGGTCGTTCGCTGTGAAGAAGAGCGCCTTGAGAATGGTGTCTCTGGCTTCGGCCTCCGCCTTCTGGTTGATCACCTTCAAAACCGTCAGATAGGCAACCTTGTGAGTGCACAGGTGCACGAGGTACGGGACGAGCTGAGGCGACAGGACTGTCCGTCGTTGTGGGAATGTGCAAGTGTCAAGGAACCAGGTGAGCAGTAGGGCACCGTTCGCGTTGGTGGCGAGCTGTACGCTGTGCAGAGCAATCGCAGCCGCCAACAGCCTCTGCTGGTCTTTGCTAGCGTGGTGGCTCTCGAGACAGGCGCGCATGGCGCGAGCACCGTATCGCCCTTGGGCAATCTCCCACATTCTGCTAAGCATCGTCTCGAAAATGAAGTCGTTGTAGGGACTCCCGAACTTCAAGCACCCTTGCAAGACGTAGTTGCCGTACTGGTCGAGGAAGAGAGGGATCGTGTACGGCCGCAAGTGCTGCACAATAAGACCCATCTGGTGCGGTGTCTTGCAGACGTCGATAATCTTCTGCGCCGCCCAGGTGCCGTTCTTATGAACGCCGATTTCAGCCATGTGAGGCGCGATCTCTGCCAGCATCGAGTCCCGGACCTCGTCGGAGCAGTGCTCAAACAGCTTCTGGACGACCGTGTTACCGAGATAGTCGGACGAGAGCTCGGCAATCTCTGGAAGCATGTCGATGGCAATATTCTCGATTTCCTGCTGGGACAGTGACTGGTTGTCGATCCTCTTGCGAATATCCCGTAGTTTTGGCGCGTCATGCACCCTGGTGTGGGCCGGTTCCTTAATAGGAGGGATTTCGTCGATGAAGGCATTGTACTGAATTGCTTGCTGCAGGCTCATCGAGATGCGGTAACTATCTTCCTCACTGGCTCCGAACTGTTGGACAATCTTGAGAATATCAGCCGTCATCTCCCGAAGAGGCGGCACAGTGGGCGTGGCGTTGCCTGCAACGGTAGCGGGTCCGGCATCGCCTGACGCGCCGGTACCAGCGCCTTGACTGTTCTCCTGGCCCTTAGCGAACGGATCAGGACTGGGCGAAGGGACGGCTCCGTCATGGCCCGGTGTGCCGGTACTCGAAGGCGGCTTTGCAAAGTTGATACGGATGGGGCCGGCGCCGGGGAATATCTCCTTGCCGTTCATGTTGGCTTTGGCCGCGATTGCACTATCAACGCGCTCAAAGTTCACGAAGCCGCAGTTCTTGTGGGTCAAGACTCTGGCAGATACTATCGGCCCGTACGACTTGAACATCTCGGTCAGCGTCGACGTTGTGGTGGACGTCGGGATGCTACCGAGCCACAGGGCGCTTGTCGGCCCCTCCAAGCCCTGCTCATCGTTTACTCCCAGTAGACCATTGCTTCGGCTATTTGATCTCCCAAGAGACATCCCCGCGACAGCTTGCGGAAGATCGTCGTACGCCTTGTCCTCCGGAAGCTGCATCTCGGCCGCTGTAAATGAATTGTCGAGCCTCGAAGGCGTCGGGATGTAATTGCGGAGCATGCGGGACTGCGGAGTGTCGAGAACGCCGGCTGTCCTCGCACGGGGACGGCTGATAGCCGCTTGGCTCGCTGCCTGGCTCGCATAGGCTTGGACGGCCATGTTGTGGTTGTGGATGGCCGCGTTGGTGGCAGCAAGCTGGTCCTGCAGCTGCGCATAGTGGCTCTCCATGATGGACATGGCCTCGGCATCGTACTCGTCCTCTTCGTCGTCGGCGTACTTATCCTTGTTGTTTACAGAGTAGGACCGGAACCGATTTGCAGCTTTGGTCAGATCGGCGTAGTTCGGGATGTAAGGCGTGGCGAGCTGGGCGCGAGGGGGTTGCGGGGTCTCCGCGAGGCCGAGGTAATCCAGTGTCCTCATATGAACGTCCGTCTCCGCATTTCCCTCGCGAGAGAACTGCGACTGGGCCGGGGAACTAGGCCCGTTGGACCCAATGCTCGCGATGCTCGCCAAGGTATTGCCCCTCTCCCGGCCAGTTGGGTTCCAGCTGCTGAAGATGGAGGGCCCGAACGGGGAGCTCGTGCCGGGAGTGTGAGCAAACGGGCTCCGTTGTGGCATGGAACCAGCGCGCAATCTCGATAGCAAAGTGGACGGGCCCGGGAGGTCACTGGGTGGCTGGTCGAGACCCGGTGACGGCGACTTGAAGGGAGTCTGTGACGGGCTCGGTCGGGACGTCTTGGAGGCTAGGGCTGGTATGCCAAGCAAGGGATTGCCCGCGGCGCCTGGCGTCAGTCTGGATGGCAACGTTCCCGCCCGAGTTCGCCGAGTCTGCGGCAAGCTGTCCGGGGTGGGCAGCTGTGTGAAGTCGGGGAATCCATCGGTAGGCGATTCGGGGATATTCTCGCGGAGCGGAGTCGAGTTCCCACTGGTCGGAGGCCCGCCCCAGGGATTCAACGGTAATCCGGAGATGCCTTCCTGAGCCTGGATTTCTCTCGCCCTGTGTTAAGTGTCAGTAACACGCGGATGATCGTTTCTGGGGGAGCGGGGCGTCGTCTCACCGCTTGGAAAACAGGCGGCCGGAGGCTGCCATCTCATGCGAAGGCGAGCCGGTACCGGAACGCGATGCGCCCGACATCTTCGAGGTGGGCGTCAGGCCTGGAGACAGGCCAAAAGGTGACCGAAGAGTGCTGCCAGCGGACTGTGGATCATTTGGCGAGGTGGTAGTGGGTGAGTTCGAGCGGCCCTGGGCAGAGACCACCTGCGGCGGATGCCCGAGAGTGAGAAACTCGTTTGGTCTAGAAGTCGACATTATCAATTATCTGATTCCAGTCCTCATCAGAATACAAGTCTCTCCCAGTCTTGCCGGACAGTTATGCCGCCGAATTGCCGGAGTCTTGAGGCGAGCGGCGGATTGCGTCGGTCGGCTCGGGTGCTATGAAAGACGGTGCGGCGGACGTGCGCTGCGCGTCGACGTCGGAGTCGATCTCCGTGCGATGATGGCGATTAAGTAGCAACCGAAGTTCGGAAGACCCGGTAGCAGCCTTTGTCAAAAGGAGAGTATACGGGTTGCGATTACAAGACCGAGGTGATAAATGCCGGGTTAGGTGCCGCTGAATGGGAGATCGAAACGCTCGTCCGTTCTTGAAAGTGATGGGACGGTCTGCCAGCGATGCAGAAATGCTGAGGTTCCTGGACAATTTTGGCTTGGCTTTTACGTGGACCTGACTCCACCTGGATCACTCGCTTTTTGCCTCCGCTTCGCGGAACAGCACAGAACGGAGTGCAAGAAACCAAAGGTCTTGTCAATATACAGGCGTCCTTCGATAGAAAGAAGCCTGGAGAAAGGTAGGGCAGCTTGGAAAGGGAGTGGAAGTTAGAGAGGAAGATCCTCAAGCTATGGAATGCGGGAATGCGGAGGAGGAGAAAAGGGAAAGATGCCCAGAGCGGTTTGGGCCAAGCTGAAACACCTGTCGATGGGGCAGATCCGGGTACGTACTGTACATACCTGCCTCAGTGGGCGGAATAATTTTTTTTTGTCGCGTTCGGGCTTCTCGAACGAGGTGCACAGGCACCTGGGACAACCGTGTGCGTCGGTGCCACAATGCCACCACTAGGTTAGCGTCATCGTGCCACCGGGCGTCCTCAAGAACTGAGGTAGGTTGTTAGCGCACTGTGGTCCCATCTCTCTCAAACCACACTTCACTCACACCGACGGCGTGATGGCACACGCTGTCAGGGCGGTCCCCAATTCGAACGGATGGATTTCGTACCTATCTGAATCGTCGACCTGCATTCATCCCTTGCTCCTTATGCCGGCTCCAAACACCAGATATCATGCTGGAGCGGTGGGCTAGACACCTACGTCATCATTGCGAAAGCAAGAGCCACCTCCTGGGCAGCGGTTCACCCGATCTTTTCCTCGAGGGCAAAATCCACTCCCATTGCACCTCGGCTCCCAACTGTGGAAGCCGTGATCCCACTTTGCACTCCTGTGGGCATCGACAATTCTGTGCCACCAAGCGCATGCAGTCACCCATCGACAACCAACCTGATTGCGAGCTCGGACAGCCCAGACTCAGCCGTAAGTCCGCTTGTGCCTGGGAGGGCCAATGGAACGAGACTTATTCGTACTGCCGGTTCTATACCGCATGTCCGGCCATCCCAACTGGGTTCCCTCATGATTGCTTTCCAGGGACACGGTTGTTGTTCAGCTCGTTGCCATCTCTAGCAGGGCGTCGTGCATCGCTTCCTGGAATGGAACTGCTATATATACAGTTGACTGCACACAGCCCCTCGCCGACAATCAGCTCTCCCGACACGCCACTTGACGGCGTTCATCTCTTTCTCGGGCAATGTTGGCCCCCGATGTGCACACTGACAGTACAGGCTCAGGGGCACGACATGCACGACGGAGGCTCGAGATTCGAACTGTGAGGTAGCACCTCTGACTGCTGCTGTGCCTTGCAAATGCCAGGACAGCTCACGTCCCGAGGCGTTGGCTGCTCTAAGTCGGTCCAAATCACATGTATCTGCTCTAGTGCTGACACGAGTGGATGCGGTAGGATCTTAGCTGTAAACAACTCCACGTCGTTGGGGAACACCGTGACATGGCCGGCGATGTGCTTCCGGTATGTCGGTCCGGTCTGCTGGCCATGCTGGACATTAAACTTGGTTATGAAACCGTATGCCGCATTGAGAGAGATGAGCTTCTCCTCGAGAGGGGTTAGTTCTCGGAGTACCTTTGGGTACCTATGCTCGCAGCCGATATGCATAATGCTGCCCATACAAGCCTCCGGAACCCGGTGTCGGTCGGCAGCAGCTCGACAGGTGAAGCAGATCGGTACGGCAGCCTCAGCATTCCCCTCTGAAAAGCACCTCTTGCATGCTAGTAGACTCGTCATAGTGGACCGAATCTTCCCAGGAATCGCCTTTTCCAGTCGACATATTCAAGGTCTCGCGGCTTCCTCTGCATGTAACAGACTGAGCATGTCGCTATCTCCATGGTGCTTTCATCGTAGAAAGCTCTCAGGAAGGCCTGTACAGTTTCGACTTTACGCTGTGCGGGAATACGGTTGCACCAGTCACGGCGAGCCGATGCCGCTTGTTTCTCCTGGAAAGATCGTTCCGCTTCCTGGACTAACTGGTCTAGCGCCTCCTTTTGCCGTGCAACTATATCTCCACGGACACTAGGTCGGGAAAACTCGACTGTCCTGCTGGTATTGTCCCAAAATGCTCGCCTTGTCGCGGCGGACGACGTCTCCTAGTCATTTTCTGTCAGTATTCTGTGGCGTATTGCAGAGATCTCGCTTGTAAGGAAAGTCATACTCTCGGGTCGACGAATCTAACTCCTCCTCCCTTGCCCTTCTAGCTTGTCGCCGGCGCCTGTTTGTGTGTACTGCCAGCTCTTCTCGACGTCGAGCCTCATCGTCTCGATTCTGACGATGTCTCTCCAGCCACTGTCTTATCTCCTCGGCTTGCGGATGGCGTTCCCGTTCCTCTTCCTTCTGTCGCATCCTCTCCTCCTGCCGGAGGCGGCGTTCTTCTTCCCGTTGCAGGTACCTCTCCTCGCGCTGGCGGCGGTGCTCTTCTTCCTGCTCCGACCTAATTCTCTGCCGCTGCTGTCTCATCCCCTCACGTTCGCGTTTTCTTTGCTCTGCTAGCCGATGCCGTGCCGCTTCCCGTATGGTCCGACTCTCATCATCTTGCGGCCCTGTCACTGTTTACCGCCGCTGTGTCCGGCGCTCTTCCCGCGTATGAAGACGTAGGTCTGCCCAGTTCTGGAGTACCTGGTCACCCTCGCAACGAAGCCGCTCTTGTTCCTCACGTCTCCTTTCCTGTCGCTCTTCCTGCGCTTGAAGACGCAACTCTGCCCAGTCTCGGAGCACTTGGTCCCCCTCCCGCCGAAGCCGCTCTCGCTCTTCGCGCTGTTGAGCATCTAGCTCTTCCCTCACGTGGCGGTCATATTCCGCTTGTCGCTGGCGTTCGAACGCCTCACCTTCGTGCTGCCTCCGCCCATCCTGGTACTCCCGGACCGGACTGCGCACCTGCGATACTCCCGTCCGCATCTGCCTCGTTGCCGAGCCAACGCCTGTACGCGCCCCTGAGGCTAATGAAACTTGTTCATCTCCCGTGTTTCCCGCGTCTAACCATTGTCTCTGGGGCTGTGTTTGCAGCGTAGTGGGTAGAAAGTCGGTATGTGCTCCAGCCATGCTGAGTTGCTCACTAATACGCTTTATCAAAATACGTTGCTGCAGAGTAACCAGTCGCGTTGGTGGGCCCTGTGTTAACGACCTTCTATAACAACACCCCCGAATCGACTCTTTTGACACGGGAATACATGCGAGTAGATCGAAAGGGCACCAGTGAAAGACCCACAGGGAAGAACCACTGTCCGAATCCATCTCAGCCAGGATCGCGACTTCCAATCCGATGTCAAAAGCAATGCCGGTCACTAAACTTCTTCAATTCCTGATATGTGAAGAAAAAAAGAAAAAAAAATTCGCGGCACCAGTCACCCGAATCACCTAAGCCCCTCCGTTAGCTCTTCAGCACCAACACCAAAGCAGAATGACCGTCACATATACCCCCTTTTGATCGCCGTCACGCAGCCGCATCAGCTGACGCCTGACTGTCTCCGAGCGTGGCTTGCTGTGGCATTGCACTACAGGCGCGGACGCAGGCACGGTGAATCTGAATCTGTATAAATGGGTATAGCAGTGAATTGAGGGTCTCTATTGGGAGGAAGAATGGCTGCCTCTGCCGGCCTCGTTCGGCTTTTTGTAAATCGATGAACGAAGTGACTGGGAGACCCGAACGACCGAATCCATCGTCGGCCGATGCGGGCGTGTGACGGCGATCAAAAGGGGGTATATGTGACGCCCATTCTGCTTTGGTGTTGGTGCTAAAGAGCTAACGGAGGGGATTAGGTGATTCGGGTGACGGGTGCCGTGACACGGTACGCCACATGGGCAACAAAGGTTAGAGCATCACCAAAAGCAATATCCAGCCACACATCCAACTCGCCGCTTCTTGAAAACCAGGGCTCAGTCTCCCACGCCACTGTCTTTCCCTCTCCAGAATTCCATTCACTTACCAACACTACGGGCAGCGAAATTACGCCCGCCATGGCTTCCTCCTCTCTCATTTACCCGATGCTTCCGCTGCCAAACAAGCGAGCGCAAGGAACGGTCGGCGCAGGTCTCATCGTCACCTACCATTCCGACTTGGCCCAGTGCGAGATCCTCCCGCCTGGCTCGCGCTAGACGAATGCGGGGAGCTTCAAGGCCGGGACATTCCTGCCCTTCAACCACCCTACCTTCATTCTCGACGCCTATCCACACCTCAGTACCGAAGACGGAGAGAGCTCTGGGATCCCCCTGCTACTATCAATGTTCAACGCTGGAGCACGAACAGCAACGTTGGAGGACGATTGGGAGGGGAAATGGTTCACCATAGTCGCCCGGCTTTGCCCGAACAAACTCACCTTCCACGGCGTAAGCCTGGATGGATGGGAGACAGCGGAGACCCAATCCGTGCAGGTTGCGCTGGCGCTGCCACGAGATGGCGGCTTGACTCCGTACGTCCTCACGCCTGCCCCGCACTCCTTCTCATCATCTATCCTTACATTCCCATAGTATTGTCCCTCGACTCCTTTCTGGTAGCGACAAAAGCGCCCCTTGGCCTAGCTCATCAGCGCATGCGTCCTTCGCTGGCACTGTCGATCTAGACACCTTCCATATCAAGGAGGATGTCTGGCCAGAAGCGCTGAGCAAGACTTCGGTATTCGTAAAGCTGGGCTCCTATTTGCTGCCAGAGAGCGACCGCCCTCCCCACAAAGGCGTACACCTATGCCACGTCCTCCTCCTCCTCCCCCTAGAACAACAACCTTGGAGTTCTCGGCTCGGCTGGATGCGGCAAGCTGTGAACCCCTTTCCCAGAGGATCATGGGTCGTATGCAGCAGCCGAATCCTGGGGGTCCTTAACCGCGAGCTTGTCCGGGCCCCTCAACTCATCGGTCCCGCCGCCCGGATCTTGGTGATTCTTCCTGATGACTGGGAATTTGTTCGGCAGAATGCCATGTCTACACACAATGCACCCACGCCCGCATCTTCGAATCCCTTTAACGACTCGCCTACGCCGCCACGACCAGCGGGCCCTGGTGGCGTCGCGAGCAGGAACCCATTCTCGTCCCCGGGCCGTGGGCAGAAGCTGCCTCCACCGCAGAACCCTGCGTCCCCAACACTACCTACGAAGCATCCACACCACGGAGCGGCCGGGCCACCAGCCAGCACTAGAGGAGAGCAAACACCGCTAAACGCCACGACAGCTGATGTGGACCCAATGCCAGTCCCGAGCTCGAGTACGTCTCGTTCCTTCCAAGCCTATCAGTTCAGCTAACCATCGGCCCAGTCAGCGATGTTACGGACCGTGATTCAGCTACAGAACAGTTGTTGCACGATCAACTTGCTTCCACCAGTGCTACACCAACACGTAAAAGGAAGGGACCAGGCACTCCTGAGCCGGGTAGAAGCAAGAGGGCCGCAGCAGGAAAAAGGAGGGCACAGTTGTACGACTAGACATCCTTCTATATATTTGTCCGAAAATAGCCCATAGATCAGGCCTAACAAGCCTCGAATTCGTCTCCATCTTCTGACGTCAAGCATACGAGAACATCCTCCTTACTGAGCTCACATTGTCTTCCGTCATCCATCTCGGTAATCCCCGAAGAAGACAATTCAAGAACTGTCTTATTGTCGTTGCCTAGCTCCTCAAGATCATGCCTATCCTAGCGGCTTGTCGACCCGGGTCTGAGAGGGGCTGACGGGGCTAGACAGGCGCGACTTTCGTGAGCCTTACGTGGAGGAGCTTGGCCCCGGTCTCTGCCATATGATCGTCCCCGTCCTCGTCCTCGGCCAAGTCCGTGATCGTGCGGCGTGGCGCAGCTGCGCCATCGCTACCTTTGCTCCCGACATCACGACATCGAATACTCTGGGGAATGCTGCTGTCGCTCGGTGGTCGGGGAGAGGTAGCGAGAATGGCTGAGCGGGACTTTGCCTCTCCTTCAGGGGCCGCGTCGGCTATCTCCTCAGTAGCTGTGCGACGTGTGGTTTCCTCGGACACTTTCCCCGCCTCACATGGCGCGGTGCCAGCGGGTCTTGACGGGTCCTGCTCGTTTCGTTGGGCTCCTGATGGTTCCAGCAGGCCTTCCGGTATAGTAGGGGTAGGCGGAGGAGCTTGTAACTGCTCCAGGGTCCGTGTTGTCTGCGTTTGCGCCGTTGCACACTGGTCTGAGTTGGTTTCTCCCCACGGCTCCGTTGCATCACTGGTGCGGCAGGTTCCATCTGTCGCGGGGGCCATCTCCGCATTGGCTTTACCACACGTGGTGCCCCCAGGAGTGGATGTCTGCTTTGCCTCGCACGAGGTCCGGCCTTGAGGAACCGGCTCGTCCAGCCGCACGGCCCTCGGGGACTCGGACGGTGCCCGCCGTGGGGCTATGGCAGGTAGCCTTGGAGAACGTTCCGGGCTACGTGTCTGCTGCTGGCTAAGTCCGTCGACGTGGCGACGGTGCAGACGGCGTCTAATCGCCTGAGGCGAAAATGTATATTTCTTGTCCCACTCGTCGGCCTGGTTATCTGGATCAAGTGACGTCAAGTTCTCCCGCGGCTGAGAGTTCTCCCATATCTGACTGGGAGAGGACGGCCAACGGAGGTTGTAGGTAAAACGCCATGCCCTTCGTAAGGGCGAATAGTGCCGCTGGCAATAGACTCTGAAACTTTAAATAGCCAGACGATCCTTGCAATGTATCTATCTTGTTTTTATCACCTGGATTGCCGTCGTCCAGGCTTCGTAACTGCCCCCGACATCGAAACAATCTTCAAATTTCTCTCCATTTTCGTCTTCCACTCGGCCCAATAGGGCAAGCCCCCCTGCAGTGCATAGTTTTATGGATAACTCAAGCCTTGGGAGATGATCACGAAGTAGAGCGAACAAAGACCTCCAGTGGCCAATTCCACCCGAAACTCCTACTCGGACCAAAGTAACGCTTTGGAGTGTTGCTTTGTGCCTCACGATAAAAGCTCCAAGATCCTGTACGCTACAATATGCCCTATAGAGCCCTAGGCATTCTAGATTCGGTAGTTGAAGCTTCGGTGCGAGCTGTTTTAACCGGTTAACCTGTGGGCCGAAGTCGACGGGTTTGATGACCAAATCCAGTTGTGTGAGTTGTCGAAACACACCGATAAATGCTGATAAGTCGTCCGCCCATCGGTCCTCAGCGCCCCTCGTTGCCTCAGCGGACACATTTAGTGTGAGCTCCGTGAGGCTTGGAGGGAGGTTCTTGTAGTATTGGAAATGCGACTCCGAGGGTCTGAGAATGTCTGGCACAATCGCCTCCCTAGGGAGGCCAGCTGTGATGGCAAGGCTGCTAAGAGCGGCACCACTCGTAGCGATGGCTGTAAGGGTGATGCGAAGGACATGGCCCAGAAACGGAACCTCTTCGTAATCGTCTAGGGCGTTTGTTGGCGGTAGACCTGTTTGTCGGCCATGCGCTAGTGCACCCCAGGGCCGGTGCATGTTGCTAATGACGACAGCCTCGATGTTGGTAAGAGAAATCAGCGCCCGCGTGATGTAGGCCTGCGCAAGGCCGGACATGATTATGTGTTCCTGCTCTTCCCACAGTGACGTATAAGCCACCTTATCCAAAGGCGCCTCATACGAGTCCTGAGACGAGAGACTCCCTTCATCGGTCCCCCGACCTTCCTCTCCAGGGCTTTGGTCCTCCTCCTCGCCGGATGAGTGTGCATCATCTATGCTGCCCACTAAAGCTGCGGGAGGACATCGACCTTCTTGTATGGCCAGTAATATGTCGCCTTCATGCCGTGCAATATGAGAGCCTGAATCAGGGAACTCCACGAAATGATCCGTACAGAGTTCTAGTGTTCTCACAGCAGGGCCAAAGTCTGGATGTCGCGCAATCTCCACGAGGTTTTCGAGGCTGAGCCTTGAGAGCATTATGTAGCGGGTCCGGAAGTACCGGCTGATGAAACCTGGCAACGTAGCCAATTTTGCATATTTGGACGTCAACCGGAGGGCGGAGAAGCCTTGGGCGTCTAGCCCGCCAAATATGATAGCCAGCACCTCGTTAGGAAGCTGAAGAAGTCCCACCATTGTATCTGAGAGGATCCTTAGAGGTATGTTCGAGTAGAATGGAGCTTACAGCTATGCAAGCTTTGAGGGCAATGTATTGTAGGGGGTTGAATGGTGCTTCGGCTGAGCTTTGGGCGTGGTGGCATGGCCAGAAAAAGTGGGGCTGTCCTGGCATTTGCAAAGGCACGGTGATTGGCCACGCAAAGATCTTTAACTAAGTCAGGGGCTCCGTCAACTAAGCGTCATCAAGAAGAGCGGCCGATGAGTGACTTCCATTTGCTGTGCTGGCGCTCACTGATCAACTTAAGAGGTGACAAAGAGCCCGAAAGAGGTGACAAAAGTGCAGACACCGCCTGCCACTCTTCCTGGTTGCATATCCCGGCAAGGATACCTTAAGATGTGCCCTAACGGATTCAAGCCGGACAAGCGTCGCATGGTGGCCGGCCACAGAGCGGATCTCCTGGAAAATCTGAAACATCGAGTCAGCTTCCTTTCATTCGCTGCCTCATCGTTTGTCGTCCGATAGCGACACACCACGGCGTCGCTGAGCCCGAGCCAAACGGTGATGGCGATGAATCCTGCCGATCCGCGCCCCGCGCCCGCCAAGTGGCCCGTACCACGATTAAGCCCCTGAGAGGAAACATGCTAGTACCGAGGGTTGTTCCGATCATTAACCGTCGCCCGCTGAGATTGCCTGGGACTGGATCACGATTCGCGGGGTCTTTGATGTAAGGGACGACCGGAGGTACGCACCCCCGTTCCCTTGCAGCAGGCCCCGCTTCCCCGGTGATTCCACGAGCAGCAGACCGATGTCTTCGGGACAGGAAGTGGACCGCTGCCGGCGAATGCTGTTGATTGTCTCGAACCTGGAGCTCCCAGGACCACCGTTAGATGACTGTGGCATCTCCGTCTCGTTGCTCTCCATGGACACATAAGCTTAAAGCACCAAGCAGCCGAGCATTGATTCCCCTGGGTTGCAAGACTCCCAACTTCAAGATTCATACGTCCGCCTAATCGATATCTATGACGATCAGTAAACGAAACGTGCGTGTCTATGCCCATCGCGTCAGTGACACGATAGATCGCTGCCGTCATGTACATACATACATCATTCCTGTGTACCTATATCTGATTCTAGACCAGGCTGAAACCTCCCTTGCCTCAGCCACACTAACACGCTCTCCCGCTGTCTACGCGTCCCAACTCCACCTCTCCTTCCATCCACACTCCACACCTCCAGCAAGCAGAACAAGCGTGGGGCATTACATGCTTCTCCAATGTATCAGATTGAGAGAGCATATAAGCCTGGAAACAACCGGAGACTCGAGGACCGCGTAATGGCAGGCGAGCATGAAACACGTTCAGAGCTATATAAATTCTAGGAAGAGCTCACTTCGCGCATAACCGGCCGTTCTATATCTGTCATCAAGCATCCCTAGCTACAAAATCTTCCCGCAGAGCTCATGAACACACACACACTCTCTCTCTCTCAAAACTGGACCGGTGAAGCGCTCAAGCTCAGTTCCCACCGAGCACTAGCCTCCACCTTAAGCATGCAAACGAACTTACATACCTACTGCCGGTAGCCGAGTCCAGGGAACCCCCCGAACAAGGGGTAAACAAACTTGGCTATGTAGCAGGGACCTTCAGACTTCACAGGCCGGGAAATGAATGACAGACACCAGTCCCCATTCCCAGTAGACACAGGAGGAACAGGTCAAAACCTCAGGTTTCAGTAACCCAAACGCCAGTGATAGGTTAGTGACTTCGGTAAAGGAGTGAATGAAGGGAAAACAGGAAAGTAACACTGGAAAAGGGGGGGAAAGAAAAGAAAAAAAGAAGAGAAAATAAAGAAAGGAAGGAAGAGAAAGAAAAGATGAGAAAGGAAAGAGTAGAAAAGAAAGAAATAGAGGGAAAAAGGAGGAAAAAAGAAGAAGGCCCGACTCTGCACCTTCCTCTCTCCCAAAACCTCGAAGCTCTATCCCAAGAAGGTATGGTATAGATAAGAACTCGGGTTAACTATTCAGAGTATATGGGCGGCTTATCTACGTAGGTAGGCATTTAGGCAAGGTAACTATCCTTAATCCCCATCACACCTCATATATGGAAAGTCTACCGGAAGGAAGAAAGGCCAGAGAAAAGAGCAAGAACGCAATCGACTCGTTGGGAAAAAGGTACCAGATTAGCTCATACCTCCGTCTAAACCCCAACGCCGACTCACTTGATATCGTCACTCCTATTATCCTTCCCTGTATGTCTCACGGGACAGCATGAACAAGCCAATGCGAGAAGGCAATCGGTTTCAACCGGCATGAATGCAAGGGAAGAAGGGTGCGAATCTGCACAATAAGCAGGCAGTAGCTATCCGACCTACCTATCAAGCATACCCGTATGTACAGTGCAGAAAATAGTGGCATAGCATGCCTTCCCCGTCCTAGAAATTTACCTAGGTGCCTTAACCTCTCCCTCCGCTCTATCACCAAACCCAGATCGAGCAAGCCAGCCGATTAAACCCGCCTTGAGATGCCCACACCGTCGCCACCTTTCCACCCTCTCAAGATCACGACATCCAAAACATGGTATGTCCTTCCCACCCGTCCGAGTCGGCCAAATCGAAATTAACCATCGTCGTTGGGATCATGCCATTCGAGCTTTCTTGTCCTCCCTACCCTCGAACCTTGCTCACTTCCCGATAGTAAATGTGCTCATTTAGCGACCCTCTTGAAAGCAAGCAGATCCGCCAGGCTCGCCAGCGGACAGCCGTGCTTCAAGAACTCGTGGTTCAACAGTTCCTGCGCCGACGCGCGGCTCTTAACGTCGACGCACAGGCAGACCGACAGGAACGCCTTGAGCTCCTTGCTTAGCTTCTCGGGCTTCTTGAGACGCGGGGTGCCGTTGGTGGCGATGAGGTAGAGCGCCTTGAGCGGCTCCTCGTTCAGGTAAGGCGGCTCCGACTCGATCATCTCGATGGCCATGATGCCCAGCGACCAGATATCCACCTTGGGGCCGTACTCCTTCTGCTTGACCACTTCGGGAGCCATCCAATACGGTGTACCAACCATAGTGGCGCGCTTCGACTTGGTCTCGGTGAGCTTGGCACAGAAGCCGAAGTCGGCTGGGAAGATGGGTTAGCCATATGTCACAGCGTAGTATGTTCAGGCTCAGCGGTAAGGTCAACGTACTGATCTTCACGTTGCCGCGGGCGTCCAGGAGGACGTTGTCGCTCTTGATGTCGCGGTGGATAATGTTCTGCGAGTGTAGATGCTCAAGGCCTTGGCACGTCTAATCGAAAGAGTTAGATCATGGCAAAACAAGTGCCCTGAGACAACCACATACCTCAAGGCAAATGGTCGAGATCTGCTCTTCTGTGATAATGGGATTATTCTCAATCACATCCGTCAGAGCGCCACCCTCCATATACTCCAAGACCACCCAGAGTTCCTTCTCGTTGTCTACGAGGAAGGAGTCGATGAAATTCACGATATTGACATGCTTGTTCTCCCGCATGACCAAAATCTCGTTGACGATCAGCTCCTTGCGCGGCTGATGGGCAAGGTCCATCTGCTTAATGGCGACACGGTCGCTGCTCGACTTGGCAAGATGCGAACCCCCCGGTGCCCCTGGTCTCAACCTCTTGGCGACATACACCGACCCGGACGCGCCTTGGCCGATCTTCTTCTGTTTTGCGTACAGCTTGTTGGGGTCGTCCTTGGACACCACCTCCCTCAGCTTTGCCATCACCTCATTCTCCGACATGGTCGACATGCGCACATCTTGCTTGCGCTCCGACGGAGCAGGCTTGGAAGTCAGGGCGGCTTCGGCAGCTTTGACGGCATCCGATTGTCCGGCGGGCTTGGTGACATTCAGGGGCTTCACTGGCGCCGGCAAGCGCGATGGCGGTTGAGCCTGAGGTTGGCCATTCGGACCCCGGGCTGACGCTCCATTGGGATAACGGGCAGCTACTGACGGACCGTTGGCCTGGTCGGGCCGAGGTGGCCTCTGAGCTTGAGCTGTGGGATCACGGACCGAGGTGGAGCTGCTCTGCTGTGTTAGGGGTGGGCGGGATGTAGGAGACGAATTGCTCGGTGGAGCTGGGGCTGGCCTCTGTGCCCTGAGCGAACCGGCCTGCTGGGGTGCCTTGGGCGCTGCTCGTGTAGGGTTATACCGATCGGCGGAAGACGGTGAGCCGCCATAGCCGCCCAGCTCTTGCTGAGCGAGTGGAACCTTTGTCTTGGGGAGTGACGCGTTATAAGCCTCAAGCTCTCGACGAGCTTGTTCCTCTCGCTCTGCCCGTTGCCGTTCCAATTCCCGGGCACGCTGCTCTTCCCGTAACCGATCCGCTGAAATGTAATTGGGGGCAACACTCTGCAGCTGTTGCATCTGCGTCGCTGTTTGCTGCTCGACCACTGGACGGGGTGAAGGGGCAGCGGCTGGCTGCGAGGACGGGGTTGATGACGGACTCCGCTGGATGGGCTTCACCTGTCGAGGCGGCGCAACCGAGTTGCCGCTCGAGTAGCTGAACTGGTCATTCTGGGGCGGTGACATGGGGATTGGGGAGCCATAGGGGTCGGCGTTCTCGGCACGCTTCATCATACCCGAGTAGAAGTCAAGGACTTCGACCACGGCCTGGGGGTTCTTCTCCGCCTCCTCTCTGGTGATGGCGGACGAGTTAAGCAACCTGGTCCACTCTTCTGGCAACCCGGTGAACTGGCCAGTCTGCGGGTTGAAGCCGACATGGACGGCGTGAGAGAAGTTAGAGGGGTTACTGACACCGCCCGGGCAACGCGCATAGATGCAGTCAATCCACTCGTACAATTCGTCGTCTGTTTTGACGCAGATGCGTAGGGACCTCACTCCATTGTCGTCGTCGCCTGGGGGTCCAGGGTAGGAATTCGTCAGGTTCCTTCTGATCTCGAAAACGGGGTCGCCGTTGTCGTCGGGAACTCGATCGACACTGATTACGTCTGAGAGCTGGATCTTGTACAACCACTTTCCGTTTTCGTTCTTGTGGAAATCTAAGATGTCCTGGCGGAGGATGAGGTATCTGCTTTTCCATTGCTGGAACGGGTTCTTGCTTGGTAGGCCAACGTAGCCTTGCTTAATAACGGCGAGCCCTCCGGAGCCGTCGAGATTGTTGGATCCTTGCCGTGAAATCGGTAGGGAGATCGTCGAGCCGCTGTACGTACTCGAGACCGGGGAGGCTACGCTCAAGCTCGACATACTGTTCGCGAGGTTCACATTTGGCATGAGACCCAGACGAGGCTTATCTGCAGGGGGTCGCGGTGCGGGGCCGGGGTTCATGAATTGCCCTCTGGAATAGACACTGAGAGTGAGAGCGAGATTAGCTCTGGTGTCAGGCGGATTTTTGCAGGACTCGCCACCGCTGGGCAGGTTCAGCACATAGGCATTCCGATAATGGGAGAGCAACCAGGTGGTCCTGGCGTGGTCTTCTCCGTCCCAGCCCATACCGTACCAAACCGCCAGCAGAAGGCCGCTGGTGTTGTAACTGGCTGACCCGCTGCTCAGGAAGTACATACCTATTGTAGCTCGACATTTTGGCTAGTTCGAAGGGAAACTACTAGACGAATTGTCGGAATCGTTGCAGGTACCACGACGTAAGTCAACGTTCTCGGCTGCAGGTGGTATCGACTCTTCCCCTGGCGCATGAGTTAGTGCCTAGACAGTTCTAATATCTGAACCAGTATGCGAGCAACATACCAGAAACCTTTGACTACCTGGTATGGACGCTTTCCAGATCACGGCGAGGAAGTCGCGTCCCCAATTGAAGATGTGGAGGGGCGAAGTGTGTAAGACCAGAGTTGGACACGCGCAAGTTGACACTACAAGCGAAAAAACGAGGTTGGTAGCGATGCGTTGCACAGCGCGTCGCGGAGACAATCGAGGGTCGAGTCACACTCGGCCGGTCCCAGGTGACTGGCGTGACCAGAGATCGGTTCAGAAACGACCGCACAGTCGGGGAGAAGGCAAAGGCAACATGTGTGAATTCGGCGGGAAGAGAAATCTCAACGCGCAATCGAGATATCTGTTCCGTTTTCAACGCGGTTGAATCACTCGCTGGACGAAGCGGAGGGTGGCTGCCAGTCGATCGGTCGGTCGAGAAGCTGTTTATTCGGGACCGCCCAGCACTCAGGAGGTCGGGCGTTGCGCTGTGTGTACGTGCGTAGCGAGTGAAGGAACCTGCACGCTGCGCAAAATCAAACCAAGAACAAATTCCCGTCAGGCAGAAGTGTCCAGATCTCGGTGTTGTGGCGCGCAAGCACAGGAAGGAGAGCGTGCTGCGGTTAAAGGTGAGTTGGGTGAGCCCGGTGATTGACAGTGAGACAGCGGGTTGCTTGGGATGGGGAGTTCGGGCGTGAGGTGTGGAGTCCCTGGGCATGGAAGGGTTTGGGAGAACACCTGCAGGCTAGGGGGAGGGGTAAGTTTGTGGGGACCACTCGCTTCGGGTTTTTGAAGGTCGGGGCCAATGTTTCTTAAGGAGCTACGCATTGTCATGTGAGAATCAGATATTCAGCTGTGGTATCCCTTTATCTTAACGTTACCACCCGAGCACCCTTTGCCACGGGCTGAGCTGGAACGAGGAACAGAACAAAGAGATTGGCCGCCCAAGCGCGGTCACTCACAACGGTGGAGCGGCCCGGGCTGTTTTAGACCCCATGACAAGGGGGGCAAGGGGCTCTTTACACTACCTTACTCCGTTCAAGTGAGATGCTTGACCAACTTCGGTTCTTAATTTGAGTGGGATTTCTATTGATGGCCATGCTGCCGACTGACTGTTCAAACTCTCTATACCGACTTCATGCTTGTAGTGGTGACTCTCCCATGTACTGTACACTTGGATGGCGAAATCTGGCATGGAGGTCACGGAAACAAGTCGCCTCTGTGGATACCAGGCAGGGGCGAGACCCCGGGGTCTTGCACAGAACGGTCAGCTTGAAAAAGCACGGGAGATTTGAATATATTTCGTTGCGAGCATATTATCTCTTCTTTGCGTGCTTTTTACCTGCGTAGACGGTAGCACTACCTGCCTCAGGTATTTAATCACTCTGCTCTTCAACTCATCCCTGAGCCAGAGGCCTGGGTCCGGCAGTCACTGTGACCTCACCCGCCAAACACTCGAACCTCCCCGGCGACCGTTTCCCAGGCCCGGCTTGGCAGGTTTCTGTCGCCGGAGTCCGGCATCGCAACATTCCATTCTGCCTGAGCAGCATACCGTTTCAGGCGGCGCGGATCACGGTGCTCGGTTCGGATACTCTGGATAGCCAGAACAAGCGAAAATAGAAATAGAGCAAATATCCGTATGCTGAGCGCCGCGGCTGAGAATGACCAAGCATTAACTGGCATCTAGGAGTATAACATAAGTTGTCTGCAAAGGTATCTCTCATGTTAGGATTGGATAGCCGCACCGAACCTCGCAACAGTCCCGTACAGGCACGAATGGGCTCATGATTTCGGGAAACCTCCAATCTCCAAACAACACCCACCAATGCCAAGTCCCCTCTGTCCTACGTACAGTACAGTCTAATGTACATACATAAAGGTAAGGTAGCCGCAGGCAAGATCGACGGCTCGCTTTTATCCCTTGCTTCAAGCCTTCAAGTTGCACTTTTCCCTCCCCGCACATGCCCCCTTTTCGGGTCCCCACCGAACCTTGCCCGCAGCATGATGTTTCTGAACTTTAGGTGCGGATCCGGTTGTCGCAGAATTTCTCGACCCGAATGCCACACTGTATGTACCCCTACATACTGCTGAGCTCAGCTGGGGCGGCTCACTCAGGGAGTCATCGCAGGACAGCTGATGAGGTATCCAGCAGCTGAGTTGATTACTACAAAGTACAAAGTATGGAGTTCGTAGGAATGGAATCGTGGTTTCAAGCGATGCTTCTACGGGCATTGGCGCCTTGGCCCGCAGCATCGATGCAAGCTGCGGCATCCTGCAGTTTGACCAGGGAAATACTGTATAAAAACATGCATGCTGTGGTAGGTATGCACGTACTGATCATCGACCTGCTAGAAGTTAGATGCCGGAAACGCTGCGAGAGTATGCAGTCCGAGGTGAGGTGCGCGCGTAACTGCTGTCTCCCAATGTTTCAAACGTTTTGATCAAGCTTCCCCTGTTCGGGAGGAGGCACCGAATGCCGTTTGGGGTTACACTGGGTTATCAAGACCGCTTCAGGAAAAAGGGCAACTAGGTACCTAGCCAAACACCCATGTGTCTTCGCTTGACTCTATTTTGTATGGTATACGCCGAGGGTAGTCTTGACATGACTAACAAGCCAAACCGCCTTTCAACCCTTTCCCACACTGCCGTTCTGCTTACCGAAGGGTGAGGTCGACATCCTGGCCCTCAAAGAGTGGCAGCTCGGACTCGATATCCTGCCATGTCTTGGTGCCCTCAACAAGCGCCCGGATAGCGTTGATGATCTCGTCCTCCTCGGCGCGGACCTGCCGCGTGCTGTCACGCTCTCTGAGGGTCACGGTGCCGTCCTTGATGGTCTGGAAGTCGACGGTGACGCCAAACGGAGTGCCCAGCTCGTCATTTCTGCTGTACCGCTTGCCGATACTGGCCGACGAGTCATCGACGCGGCTGGAAATGCCAGCGGACCTAAGTTTCTGGGACAGCTTGCGCACCGTAGGCGTGAAGTCCTTGTTCGAGGACAGAGGCACGATCAGGACCTTTGTCGGCGCAACAGCCGGAGGGAAGGAGAGAACCTGGATCCCCATGTCAGTTTCGTCTTCGCCTGGAATTCTTGCATTCAGGGGCAAGGCAGCTTACACCGCGCGCCTCATCACCGCCTTCGCTTGCTCTTGTCCAGTAATTGTGTTCAATCAGCGAGTACAATATCCGGCCAATACCGAATGATGGCTCGATGACGTTGGGCGTGTACTCCCGGATGTTCTCGACACGTTTCTGCCACTTAATAGCCAGCAAGTCCTTGCTGACCTCGACCTTGCCATCTCCAACGCCCGGCACGTTGATGACCACCTTGCCGTTCTCTTCCAGCTCCTTGGCGAGCTTGCCGCGCTCTCCTTGCGTGGTAGCCATGATGGCGGCCTCGACCGCCCTGCCATCCTTCTTGAAGAAGGGACCGAATTTCTTCCTTTCGAGCTCAATCTCCCACTCTTCGATGACCTTCGGCTCATCCAGACGCTGTCGCACGATGAGAGGCGCACCGGTCTTCTTGGCATGGACGGACAGGTCGTAGGCGCTGCGATCGGCGCAGCCGACGCACTCAACCCAGCCAGACGAGGTAAGGAGCTCGGCATCCCAGCAGTCGCAAGCATAATGAGCCATCTCGTTGGCCATGTGCTGCCGGAAACGGATCTTGTTCTGGTCAATGCCGATCTTCTTAAGGAACAGGTGAATGCGCGCCAGGAAATAGCCCAGAGTCTCGTTGTCCACCGTACCATCCCGCACGGCTTGACCAATCGACACCCTCTTGGTCTTGGTTTGACCCGATAGCTGCGTGTGTCGGTCGAGGAGCTCGAGTTCAATGTGCTCCACCTCATGGAACCTGTGATGCTTCTTGTGGCCCTCGGGGTCGACGAAGTGCTCGATCTCAGCCATCAAGAACTCGCGGACACGCAGAAGGCCAGCTCGAGGCGAGATCTCGTTTCTGTAGGACTTGCCAATGGAGGCAGAAGCGAAGGGCATCTGACCGGTGTTGAACTCGAGGAGCTTGGCGAAGTTCAGGAATTGGCCCTGGGCAGTTTCGGGCCGGAGATAGCCGCGGAGGTTGCTGCTAGGGCCAATTGACGTCTGGAACATGAGGTTAAAGGCGACCGGAGGGCTCGGCTGCTCGCCGGTAGCGGGATTCCTCAAGTCGTACTTCTTGATGAGTTCACCAAGCTGCTCGCCGTTGTAGTTGTCGATTTGTGCTAGCACCTCCTCGTACTCTTTGACCACAGCGTCGTCCAGCTTGAGCGCCTCGTGGCCCTTGGACTTCTTCTTCTTCCTCTTGGGGTCCTCCTCCTTCTCCTCCACCTTCTGACCGCGGGCCTCTTTGTCACCCTTTAGCCGCGCCTCTAGGACATCCTCCACAAAGTGGTCGGCACGGAGAATTTCGCCGTTCTTTGGGTCCTTGCACATCCAGTCCGCGAACTTGTCGACGTGGCCACTTGTCTTGAGAACGTCGTGGGGTGTCAGCACGGTGCAGTCGACCTCGAGCATGTCTTCCTCGAGGATGAAGTGCTTCCGCCAGATGTCGATGATGTTCGCCTGCAACGCGCAGCCTGGCGGGCCATAGTCGTAGAGGCCAGCAACGCCACCGTAGATTTCAAACGAGGGAGTATAGAACATGCGCCGGCGCAGCAAGGACTCGAGGGCCGCCTTGTCGAGGGGCTCGCCCTTGAGGGTCGTGGCCATTGTGGTCATATTGGGCTGCTTTTTCTTGGACGTGTACTTTGCAAAAGCGTAGATGCGCGGGGCAGACGGAGCGAAAGCCGTGAAACTGCGGACTGGAAAGACCCTCGGGGCCACGACTCTGCGAAGGTTGTTGAGCGCAATACCAGCGAGTGGTGAGAGGAGAGGCGTGGGCAGAAAAGGCTTCATGAATTGCAACCGCAGGTTGTTTTGGCCCAACCGAGTGAGTCACGGCCCTTTTCCTCCTACGAGATCCTCTTTTCTGCCCCGATTTCAGACCCGGAAGCTGCTTGCTGCACTGATTGAAGGGACTGCAACAGATCGCCTCCACCGAGGAAACGCGCCACAGCCGGAAATTTTCAATTAGCCGCTATAACTGCCCCGCGCTCAGGCACAAACCTCGTTAAAATCAGTGAGGGGCAATCCGGAGCTGCGAGATCCTTGCAAGTTGCAGGGTGCTAGGTACAAGTGGGGCTCTCTTGCACTGCGTGGATGCAACCATCCCGTCTCGATCTCAAAAAAGTTTGGGACTTCGGATACCACATTTGCTCGTGTTAGCCTCAGCTACCTAACGAGACGCTCGCGACAATGGGGCCCTCAAAGAACGGAAGAGCATCGTCTAGTGGCTCACTGTCCCTTAAGACCGCCAATAAGCTCAAACGACAGCAACTCTACATTCAACAGAAGAAAACGACCGGCAAAGCCCGTCATGAGGAGCGGCACCGTAGACGCAAGGAGGAGGCCAAGGACCCCGAACTGAGGAGACAGCGGCTCGAGAGAAACCAACCCGCGAGCATTGACAAGAAGAGGGTATGGGACGATGTCGACGACGACAGCCTCGGTGCAGTGGTGGATGTCGCCCAATTGAAACGACGGCGTCTGGAGCAGGCGGAGGCCGCGGCAGCAGCAGAGGCGGATGCGGTGACGGAGGAGAAGGCGGAGGAAGGGGACAACGTCGACAGCATGCTCGGGTCCGACGATGAAGAAGACGGTGAAGGGAACGAGGAAGAGCGCACTGAACAGATGCAGAGGGAGCGGGCACAGAGGCAACCCAGCATCGCTCCGTCAACGAGCTCCACAGCCCTCGACCTCACTCCCGATGCTCTCGCTTCCCAATTTAAGTATCTGTTCAGTGAAGAGCCGCCAGCAATGCCTAAGATACTCGTCACTACTGGAATCAATGGGACCGTCCACAAGGAGGCGCAGGAGATTGCGTCCGTGTTCCCTAATGGTCAGGATCCTCCAGAGCCAAAGCGAGTTCGATTTTCAAAGCTGACATGTTGCTACCCAGCCACCTACATCAGGCGCAGTGCACATCGTTACGGGCACAAATACAGCGTGAGGGAGATTGCCAAGTTTGCCAAAAGTCGGTCCATTCTCACTAATGCTATACACCTAAACGATCACTAACTTTCTTTCCCAAGACCGAGGATACACCGCACTACTGGTTGTCCACGAGGATCTCAAGCGGCCAAGCCAGCTGAGCGTCTGCCACCTGAACGGGGAAGATGCACCCCCTGGCCCGACGCTCACATACACCATTCGCAACTATCAGCCAGGGAAAGTAATCCCCGGGCACGGCAATGCCACAAACCACTATGTAAGGGATCCTCTCTAGCACTCTGCGCTCTCTGCACTTCTAATGAATTACGCAGCCGGAGCTCCTCCTGAACGGGTTCAAGACCCCCCTGGGCTTATTGACTGCCAAATCTATGAACACCCTGTTTCCCCCGAGACCGGAGATAGCCGGCAGACAGGTGGTCACGCTGCACAACCAACGTGACTACATATTTTTCCGTCGGCACCGGTATATCTTCCGAGAAGCACGCCCGACAGAGAAGAACGTGGTGGGTGCGGACGGCAAGGAGATGGAGGGGGTGAAAGGGATCCGCGCTGGCTTGCAGGAGATTGGGCCAAGTAAGCCACATATCCTCAAGTATGGTTACAGAGACGCTGACATGTGACAGGATTTACCCTGAAGCTGCGCAGAGTGGACAAGGGCATAGGGAGGGCTGGCAGCGAAGGCGACGATGCCCTGAAGTGGGAGTGGAAAGCGAAGATGGAGAAGAAGCGGACGCGCTTCAATCTGTAAGGAGACAGAGTTGTGATACCCAAAAGACCTCTTCAGAGAGTGATGTCTACACGGCGCGCTGATCAAGAGGCATCTGACCGTGTGAAACCTTATCCCTGTGCTCTGGAGACCACAGTACGCGAATGAAGCGTCGACTACCAACCCAGCGACCTCATCTCCCGCCCAGGCGAGGGGCCTGTTTCCCCTTTTCCTGCAACATTATAACCGAGTATCTGTTCAACAGTCAGCCGCAGCGCCTCCTTCCCTTTCATCCCGCACAGTCAACAAGCACTCACGCAATAATCCCCCCAACAGCAACGCTAACCCCAACCAAGCTACCATCCCCAACCCGCCGTCCCGACGTCAACCACCCCAACGCCACGATCGCGCAGGTCTTGACGTGCCCGACCACCGTGCTGGACACGGGCCCCGTCTGCGCGACGATGAAGAACTGCGAGATATTGATCCCCGCCGCAAGCCCGCCGCTCAAGAGTACCAGGCCCCAGCGGCTGCTCGGCAGCCCCGCCCACGACGCTGGCCAGGTGTCCACGAAGGGAATCACGTAGAGCAGCACCGCCGCCGATAGGGGCGCCTGGCTGAAGAGCAGCTGCATGCTGGAGGCGCGCAGCCGGCGGTGGAAGGCGCCGATCCACACTGTGTACAGCGACGAGGCGAGGGTTCCTAAGAGGGCGAAGAGGATCCCTAGCGGGGAGGTCGTCTTGATTTTGTGGGGATCGGTCTCGGGGGCTGGTGTTGGGGGAGGGAGGGAGTCGTAGTAGGATACCATGCCCACGCCTATGCAAGCGGGGATAAGAGCCAGTATTGCGCGCGGCGGGAGGGTGGCGCGGTAGAGGAGGTAGTTCAGCGCTGCCACGGTCGGGTTCAAGAGGATGCGCGCGATCTGGTAGAAGGTGACGGTTGAGAAGGCGAGGGATAGGTTGGGCAGGATCACGTTGAGGGACATGGTTAGCGAGAGGGGGAGGATGTCGAGGAGAGGGATGCGCCGGGGGGTGAAGAGGGAGATGGATGGCCGGGAGAGGACGAAGAGGGTGAGATAGGTGATGAGGAAGTGGAAGGCGGCGAAGGTGAGCTGGGCGAGTTTGAGAGACGGGTCGGAGAAGATTGCTTTGTTGGTGAAGACCTGGAGACGGGTTAGTCGGGCCTGAGGGAGCTTGCAGTGGAAAGGGGGTGGTGTTTACAATTCCTATTGTTGCCAGGGTGTTGATGGTCATCCATATCAGGCTCGAAGCGAATGACTCTGTAGAGGAAGGCTGGTACCCCTGCTTCTCCGTTGGAATTAATTCGTCATCTTTCTGTATGCTTCCGCTCTCCAGGTCCTCTGACGACCTCTGCTTCTCCTCGTTGCCAGTTTGGTCGGTTTTGGCCGGTCTGCAGATATCACGAGGTTTCCTTTCCGATGAGGGGGAAAGGAGCCCTCCCCTGTTCAGCATTGTCGGCTTTTCTTGGCTGATGGGATAAGAAATCTAGTGATGGCTCATGCCAAAGCATCAAATGCACTAACTCGAGTCACAGCCCGGCGTAGACCAGGGTTTGGAGAAAGACTGAAGCGTTATCCTTTCTCGCTGCAGGGCATACTCACACACAGGACCGACCGACTACCGTACATTGAGGGACATAGAAGAAGAATACCAGGTGATCTGTACATAGAGAATTGGGCTACCATTTCACATCTCAGCCGAGCCGGTCGATCTGGGGTCGCTTCCCCAGCCGGGGCCTTTGCATCCGCGATCTCGGGATGAAGGTCCGAAAGATTTCCAATCAGATTTTCAATGCCAACATCATATGGTGAATGTACAGCCAACGTGGGAACGTCGTTGATTACGCATGACATGTGTGCCTCCCATTTCCCTCATAGTACCGTTATTCTAAAAACTAAGGTACCTATGTCTCTGTATGTGTCTGGAGGACCTAGAGAAAGGTAGTTCCGATCTTGTCCATCGCTTATCGGTGCTGAACGAGGGCTTCCTTACAGGTACGTAGACACCCCGAGGTCAAAAAACCCTGTACATACCTGTACATAGACCGAGCTCCTTACTCCAATCGCTTAAGTAACAGCAAAGCACATAGAATCAAGACGAAGAAAAATGAAATGAAATAAAATGTAGGGAAGAAAATGGAGAAGGAAGAAGCAGGATAGCAGCAGGATGAGTTTCGTTCTCTCTCCTGAGGTGTAAGTCCGGCTGGTCTTGATGTTGGTGTACCGTACACGATGTACAGACTTTTTTGGGTAGAGGGAGGTAGGCTCACTGACTCGATAAAATGGGGCCGGATGCTAAACCCTGTGGAACCGAGAATCCAAGGCATGGCTCATCCCATCTTGCACATGCAGGCCAGGAACAGGCGAGATCGGATGGGTGGCCATCATTCGTCAACAATCCGCTGAAGGGGCAATCAAGCAATGAGAGCGAAAGGGCGGCTGAAAGAGCTGCGCAACGTTGCCCTGAATCTGAATCTCGGCGATCCCACCCTTGCCTCATTTGGCGCTTCCGTCACTTGCCATGTTTGAACACGAGCGGACAAATGCCACCAACGAGATGTGTCAGTTCACACAGGATACCTAGAGAACAAATACTGTATAGTATGTAAATCCCCAAGCACACGCCAAATACTTTGCCTGCCCTGACCTTGGATGCTCTATCCAGGGTTTCGCTCTTTTTGGCCAACTGGCCTCCTCCTGGCCCGCAGAGGGGTGCACAGAGAATTACATGCGACTGCGCGATATCTCGCTCGTGAACAGACCATGACTGTCTCGAGTGGGTCATCATCACCAATTGCAGCTGCGCAAGGTGAGTGTACCGCCCTCACACCGAGGGACAGTGGGGGAAAGGTTGTAGACAAGACTGACATTTGAATTTGTTAAGGCTTCCGCCGGGCAAACGGCTTTTTCGAGGACTATGGGATATGGAAAGAAGCCCCGGTCCTCATTGGCACCACCAAGTTTGAGCCTCTGCCGGATGTCAGGAATATTTTGATTACGGGAGGGGCCGGGTTCATGTATGCCTGCCATTTCAAGATAGACCGCCATATACGCTGAGGAAGTGACTGACTGCGCGTCTCCAGAGCATGTTGGCTGGTCCGGCACCTCACCCTCACATACCCGCACGCCTACAACATCGTCTCCTTCGACAAGTTAGACTACTGCTCATCTCTCAACAACACAAGGATACTCAATGATAGGCGGAACTTTACCTTCTACCAGGGCGACGTAACCAACCCATCGGAGGTGCTCGACTGCTTGGAACGGTACAACGTCGACACCATCTTCCACTTTGCCGCCCAGTCCCACGTGGACCTCAGCTTCGGCAACTCGTACACCTTCACGCACACGAACGTGTACGGCACGCACGTCCTGCTCGAGAGCGCCAAGAAGGTGGGCATCCGGCGCTTCATCCACGTCTCGACGGACGAGGTCTACGGCGAAGTCAAGGACGACGACGACGACCTGCTCGAGAGCAGCATCCTAGCGCCCACCAACCCGTACGCGGCGAGCAAAGCTGCGGCCGAGATGCTCGTCCACTCGTACCAGAAGAGCTTCAAACTCCCTGCCATCATCGTGCGAAGCAACAACGTCTACGGGCCCCATCAATACCCTGAGAGTAAGCAAGCAAGCGACACCTCTTCTTTCCCTCACCGTATTCCAACCAAGAACCCCTCATTACTCACCATTCATTCATTTCAACTTTGCAGAAATAATCCCCAAATTCACCTGCCTCCTGGCTCGTCACAAGCCGGTCGTCTTGCACGGCGACGGGTCGCCGACGCGACGGTACCTCTTCGCAGGCGACGCGGCCGACGCCTTCGACACGATCCTGCACCGCGGCCAGCCGGGGCAGATCTACAACGTGGGCTCGCAGGACGAGATCAGCAACCTGGCGCTGGCGCGCAAGATCCTGGCCGAGATGGGCATCCCGCACGCCACGCCCGACGAGTTCAGCCGCTGGGTGAAGTACACGCACGACCGGCCGTTCAACGACCATCGCTATGCGGTCGACGCCACGAAGCTGCGGCGGCTGGGGTGGGAGCAGAAGACGAGCTTCGAGGAAGGGCTGCGAGTGACGGTGGAGTGGTACCGGCGGTTTGGCGAGCGGTGGTGGGGGGACATCACCAAGGTGCTGAGTCCGTTCCCCGTCGTCGCGGGCAACGAGGTGCTGAGTGACCATGAACCTGTGTCGGATCATCCGCAGCATGGACACGAAGAGGGGAGGAAGAAGAGGGGAGGGGAGATGGGGGGAGAGGTGAATGGCAGTGGGAAGGCGAATGGCGAATGAGCGTTGGGGTGGGATACGGATACTGTTGTGGGTTTTCTTCATCTCAAGAGACTTTTGAGGATCTTGAGCAAGCTCGGAGAGCGGCTTGTGGATTCCATCTCAGCCCGTTGTCGAAGAGGCACGGGCCTCTGTTCGTGATGAGAAATGTTATAGAATTCATTCGCCGGGTTAAGGCACGCCAGAGTGAGCGGACCGAGGTTTAGGTTCAACAACTACGAAATGGGCAATCTCCTGCTGTTCAGGCTCGGGCGGCTCCGACGACAATTTTGTCATCATGGTCGCATGGGAATAGTCTCGGGCATTCCAGGTTCGTGAGTCGCCGCTCCCACTGGACATGGAAGCGGCGGTGTCAGTCAATTCGGGCAAGGTGGGGTCGCTTAAGGAACGTTAGCTCAGGGGAAACCTCGAGGGCCCATGAGAACTGCTCTGCGGGGCTTCCACAGTACTGCGTAGATCTCCTGTTTCTCTTGAACCGCGGAAATAGCATCCATTTCTTCGGCAAGTTGACAGCATCCCGAACTCGACGGGAGCGACGAGAAATCACTTCAGCTTCCTCCATAATGTCAGCAGTTCCGTTCTCTCGGAACCGAGTGATGGAGGTGAATTTTCGGCAGATGTCGAGATCGGCCCGGCACAGGGCTCTCATCCGCTCGACACCCTGCCGTTTTCTCCTGCAGCTCCACATCGGCGCATGGACAAGAACACAAGCGATTGGGGCAACCCGTTTCTCGTTTCTCGGCCCCAGTTCCAGCGCCCTGGGAATCCTTAAAATTTACTGATGACCAGGCACGCCAGGCTGGTCGTGGCAGTCTCCAGTTGGACGCTAGAGCGACTCAGGCAGTCCCGAATCCAACATCCCCGGTTTCCCGCTGCTGCCGGCGGCCCAGTGCAGGACAACGCATTGCCGTATCGAGCTGCATCCGTCAACCGATTGACCGAGTGAAGTTGGACAAGGCGGTCGAGACGCAAGCTCCACGAATCGCAACGGCATGCCAAACAGCAGCTTCGCTCTGCTCGCTGATCATGAACGGGTCGGATTCCACAGCATGCGCGTCCATGCTGTCGGGTCGGATACCGTCTGCTTGGTTGAGGCCGGATGTGGCGTTTTTTATGTGCAAACATGCCAGGTTATCCGGGTTTGGCGCGCTTTTCCACAGGACTGGGCCACGGTAGGTGATTCACCGAGCTTGTGACTGACGCCTCCTATGCGGTGGAATCTCAACCAGGCTGCCAGAACGATGAGCACTTTCCAAAGCGACACCCCGCTACATACTAGTGTACGTAAATGTCCACGGCAGGTCAACATTAGGGCACCCCTTATTCCTACACAATAGACAACGGTAGTTGATACTCTCTGCCATGGCTGTTTATTGTCTCGGCGACTTGGTAAGTTATTGAGCCCGGCTTGATCGAAACTGAAAAGCATTGATACCATTGGCAAGGAATATCACTCGAGTGTCCGCCGGATTTCGGGATGGCCCATGGACCCGTAATTCTCCATTGTCCTTCCCGTCCGGGGTGTCCACTCGAGCGAGGATCGAGTTCGGCTCTGCAACCCTGCATTCAGTCCCCTCCTGACTGGGACCGCGGAACCTGCAACAACCTACCCCGTGCATGCCGAAGCAGCCTATCGGCGCTATTTTGAAGGTCTGGCACGACAGAGGGGCAGGTGCCATGCATTTCGACGTGATGTCTCAGCAATCGTGCCAGATGGGGAGCAGGATGCGCTGGCAATGAAGCAAGTTAAGTGATGCGAAGAACAACCTGGAACCTGGAAGACGGCAGGAACCAGTGAACCACACCGGCTCCGCTTTGCAGGTGTTCGTTCCAGTTTGCGGGTAAGCAGTCGCCGGCAGGGTTAACCCAGCTAGCGTCTCCGTAGGCTGAGGTGTCTCAGCGTTTGGTACCTGGGCTGTGGGGCTCAATAGCGGCCAGAGCAGGGCGCTCAGTGGCATACCGCATCGGCGCCGGCCTGGGCACGGCTTTGCTCCATGCCCACAAGTTGCATGTCTGGGGCCGTCCTTGCAAGGGAGCTATTAATTGCGCGCCGAGCCAGATCCTCCCGTCTGCCCGCCCATCTTCCCCGAGTCTCCGACCCTCCCTCACCTCTCCATCCTCTTCCCAACAAGACGATGCGCGAGTGACGAAGTCTAGTAGCGAGATCAAGTCAACACCCGGGACGGACGCGGCTAACGGAGTGGCCAGGGCGCCGGATCTCCTCGATCAGCTAGATCCTGAGCTCGACCCTAGCTACGATCTTCCAGCGCAGCTGATCCCCTCCACTCCAATTCCGGCACTTGCTGTGTGTACTTCGGACTGCGACGGGTTAGCCCTTCCACGACACCTCGGTCACACGACAGCGCGCTTCTGGTCCGCGACCAGGCTTCTACGGCCGGCATCACCGTCCAATAGTCGCATACCACAGTACGCCCTCGGTTCGCATGCGTTCTCGTCGCTAGCTTGGAAGGATCCCCTACGGGCGCTCTAATGGGGAAGCGTCGGCGTCGAGCGGCAATCGCAGATATACAGGGCGTTCCTCAGAATACCTTAGGAAGCAATGAGTTCAGGGCAGGCAGAAAGCCACGGCAGCGAAAGCTACGGCGGGGCACAGGACGTACAGGCGAGGGAACGTTCAGCTACGCGGCGACAGAGAGACACCACTCCTCCCAGCTCTGGCCCTGTCAACGGCTTCACCTCGCCCCAAGTCCGTCTACTACTGGAGCAGCAAAGAGCGGAGGGGACGACGGGGCTGGAAGTGGAGGAAGACGGTGACGAGGACATTGACGTTGACGACCCCATCGAGCCGGATCCCGATGAGGACAACGCCCGGTCGGTCTACGCTATGAGCATGTATCCCGGTGTCCAGCCTGCCTACCAGGTTGAACAACCATACGAAAACGGACACGACTCAGCCACAATGTGCGTCGCCCTCCCCCCCTTGTTGAATCTGTTTTCGAGGCTACCAGTCGAGACACAGAACATAATACTAATCGCCGCTCAGTTCCTCGTCACGGACGTTGTATGCCGAGGATTTCGATTTCGTTGTTGAAAACGGACGGCAATACTGCGGCGACTACTTTCTGCCGATCGACCAGGTCGAGCAGACGCGCCAATATGTCATCCACCAGGTCTATCTCAAACTCTTCGACCTCGAGCTGACGACGGTGCCGCTGGAGGACCCGCGCTACATCCTTGACATTGGCACGGGCATAGGCGAGTGGGCGATTGGCATGGCTGAGAAGTACCCGCGGTGCGAAGTGTTTGGCACGGACATTGCGCCCATCCAGCCCACGCACCAGGTTCCCTTCAACATCGAGTTCAACATTGAAAACGCCGAAGAGGAATGGATCCGCCCGGCCGACACAGTCGACCTGGTGCACCTGCGCAATATGGAAGGCGCCTTCTCCGACTGGTCCTTCATCTACAACCAAGCATTCGCCTGCATCAAGCCCGGCGGCTGGATCGAAGTGATCGACTGGGAAGACTTCTTTGCCGCCGCAAACTGGCTCTCCTTCTTCCCGGAGGGCTCGGCGCCGTACGTCTTGACGAAGGCGGTCCTCGAAGCGGCCGAGGTGGCGGGCAAGCCGCGCGACTCGCGGCACCTGAACAAGGAGCGCCTGATGGAGGCGGGCTTCGTCGACATCAAGGAGTCGGTGTACGACCTGGGCATCGGGTCGCGCGCGAGCAGCAGCTACGGCAAGTTCTGGCTCTTCTCCATCGTCACGGGCTTCGAGGCGACGTGCCTGCGCCTGCTGACAAAGTACCTCGGCTGGGACGCCCGGGAGGTGAGCGAGCTGTGCGAGGAGGTGGCGCACGAGACCAAGAAGGTCGCTGACGACCCGGGCCGCGCCGACGCCTTTGTCGTCAAGCTGCGCGTCGTCGTCGGCAGGAAGCCAATGGTTCCTGGGCAGTGGACCGCCCAGACGCTGAATGAGAACGGCGAGATCAAGGATTACAGCGGGGATGAGAGCACGATTGGCGGGAGGACAATACGATCCGACGAAACAATATGAAAATTGATATACTAAGGCACAAGAGGGCCTGAGACTGGCATTCACTGCGGTCAAGTTGCGGTTACTACCACCTGGCAGACATTTTGAAGCTGACAGGATGAAAGATTTTCGAAGCAAATTGAGCCTGGGGGAACTCCCACAACTCATCATTGCACTCCTTTTTTGGTTGCCTATTTCCATTCTTCTCCCTTCTTGTACACAGTCGATACCCGGTTGCTTCTTTTATGTAAATAGCTTTACCTTAAAGTTAATGACTAGATGACTGCCTTATAGCTCGTAATGCTAGTAGGGCAGATATGCCTAGCCATCCCTTTTCTACAGACTACATGTGATTGTGATTGATGCCCGGGTTGAAGTCCGACGTGATGGGGACGGGAGGAATGACCTGGGTCGGCCCAATCAGAGGCGGCATTCAGGGGCTGTCCATCCATTCGCGCGGCAGGCAGTGTGCCGCTGTGGGGGAGCTTTTGGGCAATGACGGAGCTCCCGTCCATTGTATCCCCCCTGTCAAAATCTCCAGCCACCTACTACACTTACTAGTAGCACAAACGGCGAGCTGCGGGCTTACGATCAAGTTCCAGTCACGGGCGCCCTGGATCAGGCAGCTTGCGGCCCTGCACCTTCTTTAGGGCGCATTTCCCTGCAGCCCAGATTCTCACGATGCGGAGTGTCTGAATTCCGCAATCTCTACGATGGCGCTCGATCCGTCCAGCGGCTTTGCGGCCGCCGATGCCGTGGCCGGCCTCGCCGACGCAGCGCTGCCCATCTTCGACGTCCTGCCGGTCCAACTGCAGTTCTCCATCGCAGCCGACTTCGTCGCCGGCCAGGCCGCCAACAACGTCCTCGTCATCGCCCTCTCCAACGGCCGCATCCTCCGCATCGACCTCAACAAGCCCGAGGACATCGACGGTGCGCTTCCGGCCCCCATCCCATCCCATCCCATTCCATCCCGCACACAACTGGCCTTCATTTTTCTAACCCTCGTCCCGTGCCCCCTTTGCCCCTTCATACAGACATCGACCTGCCCACCAAAAAACCGTCCGAAGCCGGCGTCATCCGCCGCATGTTCCTCGACCCGACCGCGTCGCACCTGCTGATCTGCACCTCGCTCGCCGAGACCTACTACCTGCACTCGCAGTCGCGCCACCCGCGGGCCCTGGCCCGCCTGCGCGGCGTCACCATCGAGAGCGTCGCCTGGTCGCCCGCCCTGCCCACCTCGTCGACGCGCGAGATCCTGCTGGGCGCCGCCGACGGCAACATCTACGAGGCCTTCATCGAGACGTCGACCGAGTTCTATCGCAAGGAGGATAAGTATGTCAAGCTGCTGCAGAAGCTGCCCGACGGGCCTGTGACGGGGCTGTGGGCTGACGCGCTGCCTCCTTCGTCTTTCGCCTCTGGCGCCGCTAATGGAGCGGCGGCTGTTGCTGGTGGGAAGGCTGGTGCTGACCGTGCTGGTGGTGGGGAGATCAGACGGGTGATGATTGCCACGCGGGAAAGGCTGTTCCACCTTGCGGGAAAGGTGGGACGCGGTCATGACGGGAGCGGCTCGATTTATTCGAGGCTGTTTGAGAGCGAGCAGCCCGTGGTGCATGAGCTGACCAGGGCGTCGGCGGCTGCTGGGTCGATGCTGGTTGTTTCGCCCGACGCGGCAGCGGAGGAGCTGCCGCGGTTCTCGAGAGAGGATGAGGTCCCGGATCGGGCGTTTGCGTGGCTGACCTCCCATGGCGTGTTCCATGGGAAGCTGCTGGTTCACGGCGGGAGTGGCGGGGAGCTGGGGGCCAAGGTGTTTGGCGAGGCGAAGCTGCTTCCGCGGGCGCAGCTGGTTAGTCCGGAGGGGACGGGGCGGAGGCAGGTGTCGACCGAGTATATCGATGCGATTGCGCTCACGCAGTGGCATGTTATCAGCCTGGTTGGCGGCAGGGTGGTGGTGGCGAACCGGCTTACGGGGTCCATCGTCTACGACCAGACCATCCTGGATCCCGGCCAGAAAGCGGTCGGACTGTGTGTTGATCTCCAGAAGAACACCTTCTGGCTGTTCACCCCGCAAGAGATATTCGAGATTGTCCCGCGGGACGAGGACAGGGATATATGGAAAATTATGCTACAAATGCAGCAGTTCGATGCTGCCCTGCAGTATGCGCACACTCCGGCGCAGAGGGACGCGGTTGCCATCGCCTCGGGAGACTACCTCGTCAGCAAAGGGCAGTACGGTGAGGCGGCGGGCGTCTATGGCAAGAGCAGTAAGCCGTTCGAGGAGGTGGCTCTCACCTTCATCGACAACGACCAGCCGGATGCTCTACGAAAATATCTCTTGACTAAGCTAAGCACATACAAGAAGTCGTCCGTCATGCAGAGGGTGATGATTGCATCGTGGTTGGTAGAGGTGTTTATGGCAAAGCTCAACTCGCTTGACGACACCATCGTCACGGGGGCGGAGCTGTCGGACACGCTGAATCCGACGCAGACACGAGAACAGCTGGACGCGGTTCGGGCAGAGTTCCATGACTTTGTGAACAAGCACAAGGCGGACCTCGACCGGAAGACCGTCTACGACGTCGTCAGCAGCCATGGCCGGGAGGAGGAGCTCCTCTACTATGCCAACGCCGTCAATGACTACAATTATGTCCTCTCGTACTGGGTACAGCGAGAGAGGTGGTCGGAGGCATTGAAGGTGCTCAAGCGGCAGACAGATGCCGAGGTGTTCTACCGGTACAGCAGCGTGCTTATGACGCACGCGGCGACCGA
This sequence comes from Achaetomium macrosporum, assembly GCA_033296875.1. Taxonomy (NCBI): domain Eukaryota; kingdom Fungi; phylum Ascomycota; class Sordariomycetes; order Sordariales; family Chaetomiaceae; genus Achaetomium; species Achaetomium macrosporum. The sequence continues at coordinate 65,374 of MU860078.1, forward strand.
GATGGTCGAGATCCTGATGCGGCAGGGCAACGTCAACCCGCGGAACCTAATCCCCGCCATGCTCGAGTATGACCGCCACTACAAGGGCCCGCTCGCCCAAAACCAGGCCATCCGTTACCTCCAGTACGCCGTCAACCAGCTCGGCTCGACCGACGCTGCCGTGCACAACACCCTCGTCTCCATCTACGCCTCCCACCCGTCCCGAGACGAATCCGCCCTCCTCTCGTACCTCGAATCCCAGGGCGACGAGCCCAAGTTCGACCCCGATTTCGCCCTCCGCCTATGCATCCAGAACCACCGCGTGCTGTCGTGCGCCCACATCTACACCAGCATGGGCCAGTACGTACAGGCAGTCAACCTGGCCCTCTCGCACGACGAAGTCGAGTTGGCGTCCATCATCGCCGACCGGCCCATGTCCAACCCGCCGCTGCGCAAGAAGCTATGGCTCGCCGTCGCCAAGAAGGTCATCTCGCAGCAGTCGGGCGGCAGCATCAAGACGGCCATCGAGTTCCTCAAGCGCTGCGACCTGCTCAGGATCGAGGACCTCATCCCCTTCTTCCCAGACTTCGTCGTCATCGACGACTTCAAGGAGGAGATCTGTGCCGCGCTGGAGGACTACAGCCGCAATATCGACGCGCTGCGCCGCGAGATGGACGAGTCGAGCCAGACGGCCGCCAACATCAAGTTCGACATCGCCGCGCTCGACAGGCGGTATGCCATCGTCGAGCCCGGCGAGAAGTGCTATGCCTGCGGCCTGCCGCTGCTCAGCAGGCAGTTCTTTGTGTTTCCCTGCCAGCATGCGTTTCACTCGGACTGTCTGGGCCGGCGCGTGCTGGAGCAGAGCGGCGAGGCCAAGGCTAGGCGCATCAGGGAGTGCCAGGTGCAGATCAGTAAAGGGTTGGTTGCCGGGGAGAAGAGGGAGGCCATGGTTGCCGAACTGGATGCCTTGGTTGCTTCGGCATGGTAAGTCTTTCTTTCATATTGTGTTTGGCGTGTGGGATTTCTGTTGCTGACGGCTTGGATGCAGTATTCTTTGCAGCGAGTATGCGATTCGGCGGATCAATGAGCCATTTGTCAAGGAAGGAGAGGATAAGGAGGAGTGGGCTCTCTAGGAGAGAGGGTTATCTGAGACACAGCGCGGGTAGAGGTTTGTACTGCGTGTTATATTGGGACGAGAGCTGATACCCAAATACCAAACGTTGAAACGTCGAACTACCCGACCTTACCCAGCGCGGTGCGGCTATATGCCGTGTGGGTGCTTCTCATCCAGCTGCACCAGCCCTGAGTACCTAGAACCTAATACAGACACTCGGTAACGCCCAACGTCGACTTGCTCAGCATCAGGATGGAGACGATGACGCCATACAACCCCAGCACCTCGGCAAAGATGAGGATGAGCACCATGCCGACGTACAGACGCGGCTGTTGCGTGCTGGCGCGGACTGGTGAAGGGGGCGGCAGTCGTTAGTTAGCCATCATCTCTCTCTCTCTCTTTTTCTCTTGTTCCTCACTCTGAGTCTACTCCCAACCCTGTTTCCACGGATAGGTATGCTTAGGTACTCACCGCCGGCATCGCCCACAATACCAATCGCGAACCCCGCCGCCAGCCCGCAGAGGCCCACTGCCAGTCCGGCACCGAGCTGCAGGAAGCCCGTGTGCAGCGCCATCTTTTCGACCAGGTTGTTGGAGATGATGACGGCGGCGACTAGGCCGTAGATGGAGATGATTTGGGCCATGATGGCGCAGAGGCTGTCATGGATTCATTCCATCTTAGTCTCGTTGATACCTTTGGTGGGACACAACTATGTCGGGTACCTACGTGTTCTGCATCAGCCTTTCCGGGCGGATGATGCCCGAGGAGAAGATGGCGCCGGCCGACTTGGCCGTTCCATAGCTCGCGCCGATGACGGTGAAGACGATGGAGCTTGCGCAGCCCAGCGCTCCGAAGAAGGACTGTTTGGAGGTTCAAGTTTGATGGTTAGTGGAGTCTTGGTGTTGGTTGGGACTTGGGGGAGACAGACGGCATAGACTGGGCTGTCATGTGTGTTAGTGGGTTATGGGAAGAAGACTGGGCGTAGGTTACTAAGGAGGTTTGAGGTATACATACCATCGGTCGAGACTGACGACGTCCATTCTGGCGGCAGTGGTTGTGTTGCTTCCTGCCGTTGAGGCCAGTGAGTCTCTCCAGCACGAGACCCCGGGGTTTACTTCTCAGGTTGCAGATGTTGTACTACTGCTCCCTCGCAGCGTAACCATTCACCACCTCGGGCTGTGACCGGAGCCGTGATTCTAATGAAAGACTGTTATACTGGGTGAGCTTGCAACAAGAAGCCGAGTTGTAGGAGGAAAAAAGAGAACAATTAAGGTCTTCGCCCAGCTTGGGATGTCATGGATGCATGACTTGAAAGCGGATTGGGTGAAATAGGCGAAGCTGACGAGTCTCTTGCGGGTGGGACCCGGGGCTCAAACTGCACAGCTAATGATGCTTCGCCAATCAGCAAAGCAGTAACGTTACCCCTGACTCTACGTACATATACGTACATACATCTGGGATTCCTTCAGCATGTACATACTATAACAGGGTTATAAACTCCCAGTAGCCTCCTACTGGAAACAAGGGAAAAACACTGTCAATCCATTGATCGCGACATAGGTCTAATACAGGTATTGCCCAACCCGGCGGAAACCATTTCACCGTTGAAAGCAACTGACATTCCTTTCAGCCTTCGCCGCGATCCTGCTCGGATGCCCTAAGACAAACATAGACGGCTCCCAGCGTAGTCCTCCTTCTATCCAGATCAGAGAGCCGCCACCACCACAGACACAGCCAGCGAGACCAGCATGCATCCTATCCATGACGCTCTCCGCCCTTGCAAGGGCGCAGGCGATATGTGAACCATGAGCGACGCGGACTTGTTCAAATCGCGGTTGTTGACCACCAGGCAGAAGGAAAAGTCGTCCGAGATATCGTCCGCGGACTTGTTGTGGGCGATGTCGGGCGATATCTCACACCATTCCCAGCAGGAGTCGACCAGCTGGACGGGGTAGGGCTGGCAGCAGGTGACCATCCACGGATCGGACGTGTTCTGGCCGGGGATCACCACATAGGTGAGATTGGTAGGGATAGAAGGGAAGTTGTCTGGGATCGCGGTCCGGTCGCACGTTCTGTTGAAGGACGAGGACATCTTGACGATTGTTTGCAGTCGAGTGAGGATTGAGATGGGTGGTTTCTCGGAATTTCAAACGAAGAACCAGAGAAGAGGATAGGAACAGAACAGCCCCGCCTAGTTCTGACTGGAAATAGCCATTATATCGTGAGATGGAGAGTAAATAAACGCACATTTGATCTGCTCTCGCGCTCCTGAGTCTGTGCTTCATTGGGGCGGCAGCATCGCCGAGGTCGATCCCGCCGCCAAGCATGCAGCCCGTTCCGTGTTGTTGGCACGGCCGTGGGATTCAGAGCCTGTTGGTTGGTCGCCTGGTAAGTCACCTCACCACAGGTTGATTCTGTGACTCCTAGGTTGATTCTGGCCTGTTGAACCCTGAGTAGTACTCAACGGTGGATATACCGGTTCAAACAAGGCTCTGCTTCCTTCGCTACACAGTACGTTATGGACTTTGGAGTCGGGCTGGACTTAATGAGCTCTGACTGCTGTGGGATATCTAGATGATAGCGTCTGCTATTGGTGAGCCTCCTGTTGCCAGGCTGTGTGCGCATGACTTTGTGAGAATGTATCTGTCACCAGAATTGGACTGGAAGGTTGATGGTATGCGCTGTTAAGGAGCAAACAGCGGCATAGCGCACGCGGCTGCATCCCGCTTGACTCAAAAGAGAACAAAATCACCACTGTCGCTTGGTCGTGTTGGCTGCTAAATTTTCGAGTCGGGTGGCTGCGACGGAAGTTGGCGAAAAGCTTCCCAGGTGCGGAGTATGTCGCGAAGGTGCTGAGGGCTTCCAAGTGACACTTGCGAACGGGGAAAATCCATCGGAATACTTGTATGAGAGACACAGATGAAGATTGAATCGCGGTCTTTGCCTCCGCTCCCGACAGAGACGCGGCTGTTGCTCAGTGCGCGGTCCTGATTTCGAGTCTCCAAAATGTCCTGTTATCAGGCACCTCGACCGTGTTTACCTTACTTAGTCTTCACCTTCTTCCTCTGTCTTTCTCATGTTTCCAACTGCCCGTGTCCTTGGCTTCTTGCCGTCTTATCAGTGGTTGGGAGTATATATGACTCTTTCCTAGTATAGGTATTGGATCACTCCTCGTCCTTACCCTATAAGCAGGCCACTTATGGCTAGGCTTCTGAACCCAGGTACATGTACATACCTTGGCTCGCTTGGGCATGCTACTATGCTGTCTTTCCTTCTCGCGCCAACTAATCATATCCAACGGGGCGCAAAATATTGAAAACCACGCTTCTCGGTCAGCTTTCACAACACCATTGCAGTGATCACGGTGAGCTCTCCGGGGTACGTGGTCGCGTAGGCTCGGTTAATTCAGTAGCTCTTTAGTCATTCTTCGAATCTCTTGGTTTCTGGAAGTTACCAATCAGTTGCCCATTTGGAGCGAGGTAATACGGCCGGCGCCTAGTTATCGGCTTTTGGAGGTGGCAGAGACGAGAGGCAAACAGCCCCGCCTTCCATCATTCGGGACTTCGGGAGTAGTCCTTGGGAACCGAGATGTGGAGTTGCTGGCCGGAACGGAAGAGGGTGGGGTTCCCGTTAGCCGGACTCCCTCAGTTGTAACCTGGGCTCCGGGAGATGTTGTTCCCGATGTTGGACCCTGAATCAGCCCCTCCGTTCCACAAATTCCGAGTTGCATCAACTTACGGGCTGTTACACAGTGGTGCAGTCTCATGTGGGTATATCGAGTCCATAACTGAGCTCGATTGCGCCTCCAAACTACACTCTGCTAGCATCTACCAGAGGTGGTCGGACATCTGCAAGGTGAAAACGCTTTCAAGCCCCGTTTGATGTATTCTCATCCCCTCAGACGCGCAAGCTGATCCGCGCACCCAATCATGAGTTGGCCGGCGGACCAGGCTGCGGATGTCCCGCACAGCCGGTATCAGATGGGCATTCTGGGGCAGCGTTTCACATCCTGAATCGAGACACTTCCTGGTCTTTTCGATATTGTGTCTTACTAGCCATTGCTATGAATCCTCCGAAGATCATCTGCGTCTTTTTTATACATACATCCTGCGACTTTCCATGAGGCGGAGAGTACATACGCCAGTCAGGTGGGGCTTATTTATGACTGTGGTGTGCCAGACGGAGGAACTCTTGGCTGAGGCCGGCCAGCGGCTGCCGAAGCGGCGCCAAGGGGACCCACTCCCGTCCATGCGTTCGACAACCGCAGATGGTCAATGCCATCAGCAGGCCGCGTCATTCTCTCCATCCCACACAGGCGATTCTCAGTCCGAGCACCTTCCTCCGGATTACGTTGAGCGAGCTGACCTCTCCGATGACATCCATCAACTCTCAGAATGCGTCATCCTCAGCCTTCCCACCCGCGGCGCTCAAATGCGCTGCTTCTTCAGCTTCAAGAAGGCCTTACAAGATGCATTTAGACCTTGCCGAGAAGACCAACATCAGTGGCATGGGCTTGCTGCTGGAGTGTTCCCTCTTGAGGAGATTTCGTCTGAGAGACCCTGAAAGGAAGTGTAGTATGGGGTACCCTTGATTTCGATCAGACTCCCTCTGTGCGGCTCTGGCCCTGTCCGTGGATCCGGATGCGTATAGCGTATGCGTATCCGCTCGTTCCACACCGTTTCCGTCTTATACCTATGTTTCCCTTTTGTTGCCTTACTGCCTGTCCTTTGCAGCTTCGACCCAGTGCGTTTCGTCTCTGGTAGCCCTTTTCGACCGAAACGTGATGTTCATTTTCCCTCATCATAACACACCGTGTCCGCCACCTCGGCCCCGCGAAGGAGCTAGGTCGTTGTCCCTGCATCAATCAGCACACAGCCCCATCAGTTCGCCACTGCGTCCGCCTTATATACCATTCAAACCACTTATACCGCCCACGTTCATTCTGTGCTCAGTGGCATAGCGCGGTTCACAGTACCTTGCCACTTCCGCTCGTTTGTGCGATTCATATATCATTACCCGGTACAAGCCCCGGACTACACAGATGAAGATGACGTTACTCTTGGCCGTAGCGGCCTTGCTTGCTCAAATTGGAAGCAGTTTATCAGTACCACAGAGGGGGGATGGATTGAAGGTGGTTGGCTTGCAGACCGAGAGACAGGCGCCCCGGAATCCGGCACACAGAGACAACCTACGGAAACGAGGCTCTCTCGCAGTAGGAGTGGACAATGAAGAAACTCTCTACTTCATCAACGCCACTATCGGCACGCCAGGCACCTCGGTGAGGTTACACCTCGACACGGGCAGCAGCGATCTGTGGGTCAACACTCCCAGCTCGCAGCTTTGCACAGGGTCCGGTCAGCCATGCCGCTTTGCGGGCACCTACGCGGCAAACTCATCGTCAACGTACGAATACATCGGCAGTTACTTCAACATTACGTACGTCGACGGCACCGGGGCAAGTGGAGATTATGTATCCGACACAATCACCATCGGCGGGCGAAAGCTAGACAGGTTACAGTTTGGTATTGGGTACTCCAGCACCAACACGCAGGGGATCCTCGGAATCGGCTACCCGGCCAACGAAGTCCAAGTCAACCGCGCCGGTCTCAGTCCCTACAAGAACCTCCCCGCTCAGATGGTAGCTGATGGCTTGATCAAGTCCACCGCCTACAGCATATGGTTAAACGATCTGGACGCCAACACAGGCAACATCCTCTTCGGCGGCGTCGACTCCGAGAAATACACCCCGCCGCTCCTCTCCATACCCATCGAAGCCGAATCAGGCGTCTACGCGGAATTCATGATCACGCTCACCGACCTCACGCTAGGCACCACAACCCTCGCCTCCAACCTCGCGCTCGCGGTGCTCCTCGACACTGGCTCGTCCCTAACCTACCTGCCCGACAGCCTCGTCCAGAAGATCTACACGGCCGTCGACGCCGTCTACGACAGCGACGCCAACGCGGCCTACGTACCATGCTCCCTCGCCTCCGACAGCACGACCCGCTTGAACTTCACTTTCACCTCGGCCACCATCTCGGTCGAGATGAACGAACTCGTCCTCGACCTCGTCACCTCGACGGGCCAGCGCCCCAAGTTCTCCAACGGCGTGGACGCATGTCTGTTCGGCATCGGCCCCGCGGGGACCGGGTCCAACGTCCTGGGCGATACGTTCCTTCGATCGGCCTATGTCGTGTATGATCTCGATAACAACTACATCTCGCTGGCGCGGACCAAGTTCAACACCACCTCGACCAACGTGCTGGAGATTGGGACCGGAGAGGATGCGGTGCCCGGGGCGACCAAGGTTGCGAATCCTGTTCGGGCGACCGAGGGGTTGAGGCAGCCTGGCAGTGCTACTGCGCCTGAGCTCTCCAGTTCCGCGGGGGTGAAGTTGAGTGATGGTACGGCATTGGCCTTGTCGATCGCGCTGCTTACTGGAGTGTTGCTCTTGGTGTAGAGGACCGGGTGTTGTGGGATGTGCTATCTGTCTGGCTTGGTCTGGGTTTCGGTGCATTGGTCATATTTTTGCATTTGGTTGGCGTTATTGGCCTTGGGTTGGTGAGGAAGGGCTTTGGGGCTCGGGACGGCGTTGCCCGGTTTGGAGGTTCGGGAACAGGCTCTGCATTTTTTGGGTTGGGTTTTGGATGTGCGAAGATAGTTAACGTATGTACAGACGTTTCCCGACGTCATTTGAGATACCTAGAAACGGTAGATGTGGGAGAGTCGTGTCATTGTATGACACCATTGGGAAGGTTCCATTCACAGCAGCTACAGAGGCGCCATTATCCGGCATGCTTTTCCGTGCTTGAGATCTGTGGCCTGTCACCACTAGACGAACCGTCCGCAGACCACACCGCTTATCCACATACAGACGTGGCATGAAAGATGTTCCCACGCAGAACGCCGTAGTACAAGCACTACATCTTGTCTCTTCTACGTAGTCACGGAGATAGCGGAGTTACGCGTCCAGGGCTTTGTCGGCTCGGGAAAGAATAAGAACCCGCCGGCAGTCTACTGGTTGTATCCAGGTGTTCGAAGGGTGCCAATCTATTGATCTTGTTGGACCTCAATGAACCGTTGAATCCAATGGGGCGGCGCAATAATCGACCCGTCCCGCCGCTCTGCGTACCAGGCGGTATGTTCTGGCGGTTCTGGGAGTGTGAATGTCTAAGGCCTCGAGTTATGCATACCTGGTGGAATTGAACGATCCCTCCTTCGGGGCTGTATATATCCTGCCCTATCCTGCCCTATCCGAATGGGGTTCAGCCGGTTTAGCTCTTCAAGCAGTCTTATCATCTGGGTTTCTGCAGTTCGCCCTTATTCACATCCCCGAAAGCCAGTGTTCGGCCAAGTAGAAACCCAAAGGCCGTGAGGACAACCGTGAAGATGACTCAGAGATATGCCAAAGACCAGCCTGCGGGCTTTACCAACCGCATCGAGCGTGTGGCCATCGTCGGGGTAAGTTGACAGCTCTTCCTGCGTAGTGGCACCTCCTGTCTCTATTCTGGGACAGCCACACTTACACATCACTGGCACTGTTCAATAGGCAGGCGGTCAGCTCGGGAAATACTTCGCTCAAGAGCTGGTCAAGACTGGTCGCCACACGGTTACGGCATTGACCCGCATCGGGAGCAAGAACCGGCCCGCCGACGGCGTAAAGGCGGTCCCCGTCGATTACGACGATGAGAAGAGTCTTGTCAGCGCCCTGCAAGGCCAGCAGTTTCTCATCATCACCCTGGCCGTCACAGCTCCTCCGGAGACGCACTCGAAGCTGGTGCAGGCCGCCGCCAAGGCTGGCATCCCCTACATCATGCCAAACTACTTCGGAGGAGACTTCACCAACGAGAAGCTCATGAAGGAAGATCTTCTGGCCCACCACCCGGGAAAACACTTGGAGGAGATCGAGGCAACGGGCGTCACGTCGTGGATTGCCCTGGTCTGCGGCTTATGGTACGAGTACAGCCTCGTGCTCGGCCCAATCTGGCTCGGTTTCGACCACCAAAACAAAAAAATGACCTTCTGGGACGACGGCACCACCAAGGCCAACCTCACAACCTTCGAGCAGTGCGGGCGTGCGGTGGCCGCCCTGCTGAGCCTCAAGGAGCTGCCCGACGACGAGGCTGACACTAGCCCGACCGTGAGCAGCTGGCGCAACAAGCCGCTGTACATCTCCAGCTTCCTGGTCAGCCAGAAGGACATGTTTGAGAGCTGGAAGCGGGCGACGGGCGAGACGGATGCCGACTGGACGATCGAGTACGAGCCGACCCAGGAGCGCTATGAGAGAGGCATTGCTCAGATGAAGAGTGCGACGGACCCCTTGTCAAAGCGCATGGGGGCTGCGACGGCAACTTTTGTCAGGATGTTTTTCCCCAACGGGGGTGGCGACTATGAGAGCATTCGCGGTCTGGCGAACGAGGCGCTTGGACTGCCGAAGGAGGACTTGGATGAGCGGACGGCAGTTGCCAAGAAGATGCTCGATGAGGGCTACCCGCAGTGGGTGTTCTCGAGGCTGCTCAATGCGGAGGACCAGAGTGAACTTGCACGGAAGGCCTAGGAAAGAGACGCAAGAGCTCTGTAGTGATCGATCTGAGTCAAGCACTTGGCTATTTTGCTATTCATTCAATCAAGCACATTGAACTGTCTCTCAGACTCAAAACAGGGATATGGATGGGATAAGCCCACAATTGAGCAGCCAGTGCTGCCTTTGAATGATTAGTCAGCCTGTGACTCCAACGCGCATGTGACTTCGTGTCGCGCAGGGAAGTGAGCTCCGCCTGGACCCAGCATAAAAAGCCCCACATTTTCAACCGATCGGTCCCAAAGTCACTTCTGCAACTCAACAACCAACACCACTCGCATCAAGATGGCATATGGCGCAGGGAAACCACTGGGCTCTTCCGCAAGCAATGGCTTGCTGGATAAGGACGTGGAATTTCCCAAAGGCCCTGAAGACACCATCTCAGCGCTGCGCTGGTCGCCTGTGAGCAATCATCTGGCGGCTTCGTCCTGGGATGGGAAGGTCTACATCTACGATGCGTCAAACTCGACATCAACCACCAGTATCCGGGGCGTCGCAGCCATCACGGTTGGCGCTCCTGTCCTCGGTTGCGACTTTAGCAAGGTAAGTCCGACATGAAGTTTCTAACCCAACAGCTCCCGATCGATCGAGAATGAACAAACACGAACGGTTCCAATAGGCAAGTCTGCAATAGCTGATGCTGGGGTACTTTTGACCTCAAACTAACTCTAATGCAGGACGGAACTATCGCGGCCGGCGCAGCCGCAGACAAGACCATCCAGCTCATGGACCTCAACTCGAGCCAGACCATGAAGCTGGAAGGCCACGCCGCGCCTGTCCGCGCAGTCCGCTTCGTCGAAGTCCCTTCCGCCAACGCGCCCATCATTGCCTCGGGCTCCTGGGACAAGACCGTGCGCTACTGGGACCTGCGCCAACCTCAACCTATTGGCAAGATCCAGCTCTCGGAGCGCGTCTACGCCATGGACGCAGCCGGTCCGCTCCTCTTCGCCGCTACAGCGGACAATCAACTCCACCTCGTCGACCTGCGCGCCAACCCCCTCCAGCTGTGGAGATCCACCAAATCCCCGCTGGCGCACCAGACGACCACCGCCTCGGTCAGCTCGGACGGTTCCCGCTGGGCTATTGGCAGTATCGAAGGTCGGACGGCAGCGCAAGCCGCTGATGAGAAGGACAAGAGGTAAAGACTTCCAGCAAAATCCTAGTTCCCTTCCCCCTTGTAAAACCTGGCAAGCTAACGCCCCAAAGCAGCTTTGAGAATCTGAGCTTCAAATGCCACCGCGAATCGTCACCCGCCAAGAAGAACCAGACCGACGTCTATGCCGTCAATGCTGTCTGCTATTCCCCCGCTCACAAGGACTTGCTCGCCACGGGCGGGTCCGACAGCACCTACCACATCTGGGACGTGCAGACCCACCGCCGCCTGCGCGCCTTCCCCAAGGTGAGCGGGCCCGTCACGGCGCTGAGCTTCAGGCGTGACGGGATGGCTCTGGCTTATGCGGTTGGCTACGATTGGTCGAAGGGGTACATGCATAACAAGCCTGAGACGGAGAAGAAGATTGTTCTCCATGTCTTTGGGGAGGTGCTGAAGAAGTGAGCGAAGCGGGGAACTTTGTGGTATTGGGGATTTGGCAAATGTATTTCTGCGGGGGATTGTGAGATATGGGCCACGAAATATCGGGGACGTGGATTGGCCAAAGGGATGCAGAGCATAAATTGCTCCAGCGGAAGGGCTCGGTGGACATGGTTCTGGCGGAGGCAAATGTTGATGTTGGATTGGCATGGTCCTGCGAGCTTGGAGAGGAATGGAGTGTACTGGGAGCGTGTTATCCTGCTTTCTGTTTCTGGGGAACGCCGTAAGGCGCACAGCGCGGTGGAGGAGAACATGTTATGTGAGCATGGATCAGGTGGTTTATGAACCACTACTCATGATATCGGGCATTGGCACAGCGTGAAGGACTACAGACGATGATTCAGTTGCCGGCGTGTTTTGTAGCATGGGCCAACCGGCAAATACAGCGAGATTCCCCGATTTCCACCTTCTCCAACTTTACTAGCATCTGTGCATTCTGGGCCAGGACTTCAGACCGAGGTAGCAATATGAACCAGCGGTACAACACAACCGTAGCAGTTCTGTTTATCTCTCTCTGTATGTGCCTCTCTCTTTGTCAATGCCTCTTGATGTAACGGGGTAAACGTCTCTGTGTGCGCGAAGTAGTAAACTCTTAAACCCCTTCCCCCGTGCCCATTGATAGGGTATGACCTCAAGAAGAACAAGACATAAAAGAGAAAAACAATAGCAAGTCAAGAGCCCCAAACCACATCGCATCGTGTCTGCCGGGACCAAGACCAGGACCAGGACCAACCGCAACCATGTATGCTCGACGAGGACTCCAGAAACCAGATAAGAAACAAAGAAGACCGGCAAACTCCTTCAGCCCAAAATAGACGCAAATACAGTGGCTGCAAAACAAGGCAGACGGGGTATGTAGATAGATCAAACGCTCCCAGGTCTCCGTCACCCCCGAGACGACCAATCTACATAGGTGATGGTGCCATCGTCATCTGCCAGAGCTCGAGAGTGGCAATTCGAGATCAGAAATGGAGTGAGGTTATTTTGCCACCTCTATCATCTCCATCATACGCCCGACACATGTCTCGCGCAAGGCCGGTGTCCCTTATTTATGTCTTCCCATCGGAAACCATCGCAGATCAAAAAGTCCAATCCCCATCGCGGACCAAAAGCGTAAGCATCTACTACGAGCAAAACCCAGGAGAGGTCCCGTGTAATTCCCTCCTCCCCTCTTCTTGTCTTTTGCCCCCCGGTTTCCATGTTATAGAGACCCAGTAATCGACAGTGTCCTTTACAATTAAGATACCGGTGTTTGTGTAGCTGTCAAACTCCCATGGTACAAGAATGTATGAGATGTATCCCGAGGAAATGCATGTCTTATCTCGAGTCTTGAGTCTGTGACCGGAATCAGACCTGACCTATGTCGTCATCATGAGAGGAGGGTATCTGGAGAACCGAAAGCAGGCCCCCGTGTGTGCCTGTTTGTGTGCGTTGTGCTGAATTAGAAACGGTTAAACCCGAAAACGTGCATGACACGAAACGAAAAGGCGAGAGGCTCCTAAATTAGAGTTCGCTTATGTGTGGCTGGGCTGCTGGGACGTTCTCTTCGCTTTTGCAAAGTTGGCTGTTGGCATGATCGGCAACAGCTTCGGCGCCAGCTCCGTTAGAGGACGGTGGGCAGCTCGACGGCGTGCTCAAGGGGCTGACCGAGTCCATGCTCAGATTCGGGGTTGGAGCCACCGAGTTGACATCGACCCGCAGCCCAGGAGATGTTGGGGCAGTTGAGGCTGGCGTGGGATCTGTTGTGCTGCCCGCGGGTACTGCGAACTCGGAGATCACTCGCTCGATCGCCGTGGTCTGTCTCCCTGTATTGCCGGCTTTCCGCAGAGATTGGAGATGTGCCCTCAACTTGTCGAGCAACACCTCTCTGTCCTGGGGCTGAAGGTTCTTGACCAATTTTTCTTGCTTATTGTCAGCATCAGAAGTACGGAGCGACAATGTATGGAAGACTTACGAACGACGTAGTTCCCATATTGATCCTTGGTCAACTGGAAGAGCGGGCAGTTATCATCTCCACCAGCGATGAGCTGGTCCCTGATCGCCCGTTGCTCTTCGGCCGTGCCACAGACAATGCACTTCTCGACCACATTTGACGCACACTTGTTCCTCGAAAGCGTCAGAAGCTGGGGGATGACGAGGCGGATGATCCTTGAACGGTCCTCGGCCTTCCCCTTCTCGATGACGTGCTGAATGACATAGTTGCCGTAGGCGTCCGTTATCAGCATTTGGGCCGAGTTGTGCAACTCCTGGGTCACAGCGGCCTTGTCCGCCTCAGTTCCGTGCTCCAGAATCCTCTGAATAACCCGGCAGCCAAACTGATGTGAGGCGAGCTCGCAGATACGGCCCTTGAAGGCGTCCATGATGAAATCGATATGCTGGCGGGGGACCAGCGCGATAGCCTGCTGGACCACATGGTTTCCTTGCTGATGCTTGGCGACATTTACAATGTCTGGTTCCAGCTCCTTCACCAGTTCAGCTTGCTGTTCAACCAGCAAATGTTCAAGAGCCTGCTACAGGTCAGCTCTGGATAAGGCAGATTCACTTGCCGATCACTCGCCTTCTGGACAACCCGGCAGGCGTATGTCTGCTTTGAGAGATCGATCACTTTGCCCTTCATTGCACCGGCCAGCACCTTTTTCTGCACCTGATTCCCGTGCTCGAAGAATCTCTGGATCACGTAATTACCGAACAGATCCTTCATGAGCTGGACGGCATTTGGCTCGATCTCCCGAAAGACTTGGTCCTTCTCATCACTGTTGGCCGTCTCGAGCTTGTGCTGGATGAAGCGTGAGCCTTGTTGGTCGCCGCTGAACTCGGTAATGTGGCCGAGGATGTCCTGCAGTTATGTTAAAGGGTGCTCTCCTATCTTCGGAATCAAACGAACGCTTCTTACCCTAAGCTCGTAACGCCTATTCGACTTGGGACTCGATTTGTGGAATTCGTCCAGAAGCACACTCCTAAAGGCCTTCCCCGGGTCCTGGTCTGCGGCTGGACGGATCGGGACCGCACCTGCCCCGAGGGCGAAATGGGCCATAGGCATGACGAACCCTGGGAGATGAGCGGGGTTTCCGGGAGCGGGGAATTGACTGTAAACTTGCGCGTAGTGCTCATAGCCTGGACCGTAGTAGGCATCTGGAAAGAACGGCGTTGGCGGCTGTTGAATGAAAGGCGGCCCCATGCCTCGCCTATCAAGGTCTGAGCCCATCCTCATGTCTCGTGAGCTCGGTCTTGACCATGGATCGGCATTTGGCTGCGGGGTGTCTGCGAGACCCCTGGGACTGTTTAACGCACCGCCCGCTCGATAGACGCTCCCAGCAGGCGAGCTTCGGCCCACTATAGAGCCGCGCTTGTCGACGCCCGTGCCGTTCGTATACGCGCCATATCCCTGTCCGCTTCCCCACGGCTGCGACCCCGGGTTGAATTGGAAGTTTTGCGCACCGTTGGTGAAAGATAGAGCGTTTGATGGCCCATTCGCCATTCCGTTCCGGCCGTTATCCATCGCCAGCCTCGCAAAGGTTTCTGCTAGCTGTTCCTGATCCGTCTGGCGCCCAGAATTCGAATCAAAGCCTCTCGCGTTGTGTGCGGCAAAGGAGGAGCCGGCGAGGGATGGCCGTTGGGAGTGCGTCCCGGGCGCTCCAGGGATGCCATAACCGAAGTCGCCATACGAGTTCGTCTGGCCGTGGAGATCGGATTCGGGATGACTCGATACGGAATTGCGTGAGGGCCCGCTTCCAACCGCGTTCAATATCGACGACTCCTGTGCCTGTCGCTGGGCGGACAGGAGTTTGTGTAGCCTCTGTTCGGTATCCGGCTTCATTAACTGGCCGAAAGAAGCGAAACCTCCGCCCTCGTCCTCATAGTTCGGGAAAGGCGAGACGTTTTTGAAGGGACTGCTCGAGGAGTCAAGGGCAGTGGAAGGTGTGGGCTTTGAGCCCAGCAGACCTCGGGAGCCGATCGTTGATGCGGCTGTATAGTAAGCCGAATTCATGTCCTGACCGGAGGCATCGGACCGGCTTCTCGGGGATGTGTTGCCAGACAGAGTGCGGGATTGCGTGGTGTCCGTCGTATTCCAGGTGCCCGATCGGCCGGGCCACGGATCAGCTTCGGATGTGGCAGCAAGGGCGCCGGACCCTGAAGGGCCACTAGTAAATCCAGGCAGGCTGCTAGCATCTATAACACCGTCAGGCCCCGTCACTTCGGACCGCAACAGTGATCCGCGTGCCGACGAACCTCTGGGCGCAACCGCGTCTCTGTTCCTAGCGAAGGCTCCGATGGCGCTGTTATTCCACGGGCCAGTTGATGGATAGGGCCCCATGGAGAATGTGTTTGGGAGGCCTTGCTGTGGCCTGTCGGTGCCGTTGGACGCGGTGGCGTAGTTGGGGAAGCGACTTGGTCGTGTCTGGTTGCGGATCCGGAGGTCAGCCCGCCATGCCAGATGCAAAAGTGATGTGAGCCGGGTGCAGCTGGCGTCGGGAGGGACCCCGACACTGCCAGACAAGTTGCAACACAGCGCCTAGATAAAGCAATAACTTACAGCGTTTGCCATTGTAGGCGATGTGTGTGTGCTGTGACTTGTATGGTAGAAGGTGGGTATTGTGGTTGAATGTTGGTGGGTTGTATGGAAGTTGGCGCGGAAGCCTGTCCGGGCACGATTATTATAACTCGGGTAGCTGCGCGTGTCTATCGAACGCAACACAGCGTATGTGCTGCCGGAGAAGTCGACCTCAAACTGTATTGACCCCTAACGCTTGGAATGTACGTGCCGGGTATCGAACGAACGAAGGTGCGAATGCGGGAGTCAAGTTTGGGAGGGGTTGCGAAATGCTCGAAGCGAAGTCAGCACATCGGAACCGAGCAGCTGGGAAGGGCGGTGGTGTGGGGGAAGGGAGGATTGGTAAGGCTGATGTCCCACACTGCGAGACTAGGCAGTGGAGGAGACGGAGGTGGGGAGGGGGATGGTAAGTATTCTCCGAGCTCTGAGCTCTTGACAGTCCTTTCGACGCAAGGCGCTGACACTGCTTGGGACGGGTGCTATGTGTGTCAGTGCGTGACATGCAAGCACATACTGCCCTTGTAGATTAAGCTGCCGCAGGGCCCACACAACACACACAAACACACTTCTCCGAGAGCTTTGCGAGGTGGGCGCAGTGCAGATGGGGACGGGAGAAGGACACTTGATGCGCCGTGCGTAAAGCAATAGGTACAGAGAATGGAAGATAGAGAGAGATGAGGCATGTAAGGATTGAATGGGCAGAACCAACCTAGGTTTTGGCGGCGGTCTTCACTGTCCCACCTCAGGACAGCCAAATCAAGAGAGGATTCCCAGCTGTATCTGCCGGTGCTTTCGAGAGACGGGAGTGCAGGAGTCGACCAGCGCCAACGCCGGTTGGCGACGGGAGGAGGGGCCCTTTTCCCTCGACGGGAAACCCAAGGCGACAGGGGGTGGGATTGGCAGGGATGAGCTGCGTCGAGTCTGCGGGCCCAGAAGCTGGGCAGGGCAGGGCGAGCACACGACAGGGTAGGACTCGAAAAGGGAAAGCTCGAAAGCGTCGCTGTGTCGGCCGCTTATAAAAATCAGGACTGGGGTGCGCGAAGATCCAGGTTAGGTTGCTTTGAATTTCGGAGGCTCCAGCGACTCCAGCAAGCAGTGGACGATGGACCCCAAAAAGCCCGTTTTTTGTGGGGGAATCTCAGAGCCGGCGTCTCAAGTCCTGTGCCTTCTTTTAGGCAAGTGGCTTCCAGACCTGGGTTGGAGCCCAGATGCGGCGCTGTGGGATAACGTTAACAACAGCGGTCCTGCTTGACGCAAACCAGAATTGGATGCACTGGACAACTTCAGACAAGATACCTTATCCAGGACGAGTACTCCAGAGACAGCGCCGTGACGGTCTGAATGAACCACGAAGAGCCTCAATGTGCCGATGCGAATTCTTCTGGTTTCTATCGAGGTCACACTGTTCGGTGATCGGCAGCGGGTCGCCTGCTCCGTCTCACTTGTGCACGCAGCCGCAATCGATGTCGTCGCTGTTGCGAGTGCTGCGTCAAGGCGTAGGTTGCGCCAAGCAAATGCAGCTGGCTCCGGGCCGTTCAAGGCGAGGCCCCGGAAGATGGGTCTTCCCCACAACGCAGCTGCAAGTGCCGTGCTCGGTGACAAGAATGATGTTCGAGACTCTCCTTGGCGGTTGGCGACGGCGGCCGTTGGAGGCTTAGGATCGCAGTTTGGAAACAGACGAGACAAGACGAGGGAGATTCGCGAGTCGAGGTCCTAAAGAGCCTAGATTTCATGCGGGCCACTGAAAGCCGCTGGTGACACAAACCGGGGCGACGTTTCTGTGCAACACTTCTTGGGACTGCAGCCAGTGAAGATGGTTGCATCAGGGCGTTGCTCTCATCTCCTAACACTGCTCGTCATTCTCCCGTCTGTGCTTCCGTGGGTCTCTTTCGTGCAGTCAATGGGCAACAAGAATCGCACCATGCCCAACATGCAAACGGCTTACGGCCGGGGGCACCCCACCACAGTGATTCGCGCTGCGGCGTTGGCCGACTTCGCCGTCCCGGATGCAAGTTTGTTGGTGGTGTTGGATGTCAAACTGAGGTTGGGCGGTTTCTGGCCCCAGCTCGGAAGCAAGCGATTGGCGATCTCAGAAGCACAGGGGCAGGGGATCCACGCTCGAATCTGACTGATCTGTGCCGCTGTGCGTCTTCGTTTTGTTTGTTAGCTGAACGCACCTATAATGTCGGCAATTAACGTCGTTTGAGCTAGACGCCGACAGAGCTGATGCAGCTGAAGTGGGTATTTCCACTGCAGTCCTCTTCGATGCCCGAGATATGCCGAATCCTCGCTCAAACAAAGGGTCCTTGACAGAAGAATATGTGAAATAAGAAACGGCCGACGCATGCGTGGCCAAGTGGATTTGTAGTCGCGCAGGGTCAGGTATTGTATGTACATGTACACACATACACGTCCAAGTGGACCGGGCTGTTGTCTCCCTCAGAACAGACCAGGGCGCCGGAGACATGGCTCCTGTGAGCCAAGGGGGCTCACACCTCTATATGTATGCAGACATCACGCCGCCCTCTCCCTCGGGAGATCGAGAGGCCGCTCAATGTGTTTAGTATGCAGGAACACACGGAAACGGAAACGGAAACGGGAGTCTCCGATCTGCGTGTAGCACGATAGCAAGAGGAGCAGACAGGACATAATATGCAGAGCGTCAAGATAAGGCGGTACAGTGTTAGCGCCACCCTCTGCCGTCCGCTGTCATTCTAGTAGATCCGTCCTGCCAGTCAATAGCACCATTAGCATGGAGAACAACAGGGAGAAACGCGGAGCGTCTTTTCTGCTTGGTGCTCGGTGTGTCGATGCGCGACCACGCAAGGCAAGGGATGTCATCACCGTGGCCGTCTGCCCCTATTGAGGAAAAGCTTCATGCCCGTCAACACCTCAGAGGAATGTCCTCATCTCCGCTGCTGTGAAGGGCCGACAACCCCAGAGGGGATCAGCACAAATGTCTTAAACAGCCCGGTCCCCCGATCGATCGATTCTGATGTGTCTCTATGCTGACCCTAAATCTGGGGAAGACCAGGTCGGCTCCCGCCATTGTGGCACCTGCCAAAATCTCAACCAGTGATATGTCGACTCTGTACAATACAAGCTTTCACGAGACAAGCGCAGCACCCGCCGTGCCGCCCTCCAATCTCTGCATCTGGGGCCGCCTCTCGCTCCAAGGCGAGGTAGGTACTTCTGTGCTACTCGAGTCCAATGGGCTCCAGGCCAACGGGTGCACAGCCCCCCGTCGTCAAATGTATCCGGCATCCGTTGCGCCATCCTTCTGCGCATGACGGGCGGCGCACTTTGAGTCTTAACAATAGACCTCTAGTCCACCCTGAGCCACGCCCGAGCCCAGCTATGTAGGGGTGTGGATGTCTTGGATGGCGAGGGTTCGGTCGCCATGTTTTCAGGAAACAGAACGCCAAGTGCCACAACCGGAAACAGCGCAGAGCATGACACAGCAGCGATGCTCCGCACATCCGGCCTGCGCCGCTTGCAGGACCAGTCCTTGGTGTGCTGGATATCGGCAGAGGGCGACCTCGTTACGCGGCTCCGACTTGCCCAACGTGACCGGACCGCGCAATGAGATAGGCTCTGTGGATGCATTTGGTTCCAGATATCATATCGGCAGGCTGAGAGTGCGATATTGACCGGGTTGCTGCTTCCCTGTCTTTCAACCGCCTTCAAGACCTACCTGTACTGACATTGAGTTTTGGCAGACCCAGTACAGGGCTCTTCCTTGCTTTGCTGTTGCGTAAGCTAACCTGTATCCTCGGTTGTCCACAGGCTGTCGCTCGTTACAGGGCGATGCTCGGTAGCTCAGGGTAAACTCGGTCGTGATAAACAGCGAAGACCTAACCAGCACGATTCTGTCCGGAGTCGAGCAAGCCAGCCTGGCCCAGGCCACTCTTGGCTGTTCGGCCGGTTCCGAAGAACGAAACAGACGTTGATTTCTCGGTAAGATTGAAGGGCGCACGTTGGGCAATCCACCGTCTTCACCGCGGACAGCGAGGCGAGGAAAGGCGAGCCGAGACACGAGTAGCAGGATGAAGCACCGAAACGTTGCCGTGCTCGCTTGCCATACGGTCCTTAATTTGTCGGCCTGTAACGGTTCGGTGCGCCACCAGTTGAGGCAGAACAGCTGACTTGTGAGACAGCAGCGTCGCTGACCAGAGACTATGATGCCATCTCCGGGTGAAAAGTGACCTATAACGCCAACGGGTACACGAAAGTGCAATGAGGGTGGCAAAGCCAGAGCGGCCCGGTCACGGCTGGCGTATAACCTGGGCCGAAATCATACTGGGAGAGGCAATGTCTTCCAGTTCGGCTCATCTTGCCTGCGCCACCAAGATCTGGGCCGATTCTTCATGGCCGTAACGGTGCACCCGCTTCCACTCCGCTCCTTGAAGAGTCCGGCAAGTTCAACTCTCAGGCATTTGCTTCCGGCCGGAGGGGCAGCAGCATCCGCCATGTGCCGAGAGGGGTTGACCGATGCTGAGGGGTTGTCGACCGCTCCTGAAGTCCCAGAACAGGCGGATACCTGTCAGGCGGGCAGCATTAATTCTGAACTCAGATTCAGGCCAGCGAAGTCGGAAGTCCAGGCAGGACCTGTCCGTTTGACGAGGTGAGAGAGGAGCAACCCTCCCCATTTTGTTGATTCGTCCTAGAAATTCCGGTCGCACATCACATCAGTGACTGCCGCCAACAGCAGCGTGTGAGTAATCGTGATGGCGGCTGGAGCTACTGATTACCCAGAGTGGATGCTGAGCGGCTAGGCAGGCAGTTTCCTCGGCTGCACAGCTGCAGGACATGAGCAACTCTGAACACAGCAGCGACATCGATATCGGATCAGGAGCGAGCTTGACGACTTGCTTTTGCTTTCCGTCTTCCAGAAATGCAAAGCGCGCCGTCTTCTCCGCCAAATAATGAGCAGTGGATGTTTCTTCATGCTGACCAGGGACTTGGGCAGAGCGATGCGTGGGTGCTTGGTCTGGCCTGAAAGATCTCAAGCAGATCTCTCTGGACGCACGAGCCAAGAATCGGCAGCTTGCCGACAGGGATCAATTGGCCGGCTGTCAAATTGGGCTCCACCTGCATGCTCCCAATGAAACGATATCATTGGTTACTCGTTGAATTGGGTGGGGCCGTTCATCCCAATTCAGCAAAACGTTAGCGCTTGTTGTGGGCTTGCTCCCCTGATGAAGCGGTGGACGGGAGGATACTTGTGCGAAGGGCTTACCAGTCTCTCCTCGCTCCTCTTTTTCACATCTCAGCATCTCACCGGCGTCACGGCTTAAGGGATTGCATCTGTCGTTCTTTCCGTCACTCCTTCCTCCCTCCCGCCCTCGGGAACCGCTTTGGCATCGACTTCACTCTTTTAGTCGATTTCCGTTCCGTCCTTTAATCGATGCAATTCCCCGTGACACGCGCGAGATTCTACGCAGCACATACTTAGTCGTGAGTTGAAGCCTGTTTACGTCCTGTAACTGCCATGTGCTGTTCTCAGGACGGGGCAGCGGGAGTAATGGCAACGATACTGACGAGGAGTGTCGATCTAGAATTCAGCAGTCCATGCACGATCGTTCTACAATTGCAACTCACGCATAACGACATTCTTTAAGAAAACACTCATTATCCGCCATGGACTCATTCAAAAGACTCGTCGCTCGGGGCAGCGAGCAGACTGGCGACAATAGCTCCACCGTCAATCTCCTGATCGCGCTTCTTGTCATCGTTTTCTTCGGCCTCCTAGCATTTGCTTCCCTTGTCCTCCTCCGGAGGATGCGCAGGCAGAGGAAGATGATGGACGAAACCCTGCCACAGTACCAGGACGTCAAGCGGACAGGCAATCATAGGGGCCTCACAATTCAGACTAGTGGCGGCAACGGCCGGTCAAGCGTGATTGTCGTCAACGGCGGTGGCCAGCCGATGCTAGCGAACCCCCACTCGCCGCCACACTCTCCCGACAATGTTCCCGAGATCCACATCACGTTCCCCGACGAGCAGGACGAGCAAGGCCGGCGGAAGAGCGGCCGGGTCGTCGTCGTCAGGGTCGGCGAGACCACCGTCGGCCTTGAGCCTCTGCACGAGGAGCAGCTCCCCGCCTATGAGAAGGAGAGCAGCACGCAGTTTTACTCTGTCGACATCGACAAGATCGGCGGCTTGAAAGAGAAGGAGTTCCATTAAGCCGCACCTGTCAAGTACTCGGGGAGTTCTTGCGGAAACGGTCTCTCGTTCGGCACAGGAACGAGCTGGCAATCCTTACGATTCATGGGCGTGCGGAGTTGCAAGGAACGGACAGGGAAACGGAAAAGATACCATACGTGCGCCAGCACTTTTCTTTTCTTTGATTCGCGGGCTCTGGCGCTCCTCCCCAGCATGTCCACGCTGCCAGGGGAGGATACCATTTTTGGCCGACGGGTTGGAGAAGCATCAAAACAGAGATCCTTCCGTACATAGGCCGTGATGCTGTGCCACCGGCCACGTCCAGTCGACAACGGATGTTGCAAGGCGGGGTTGAGGTGGGAGAAGCGCAGCTATATACATATTTCTGGGACGCATTGATCGGCAGCGTTGGGCGGGCTTGTGGCATATTTGTACGGACATATTCTCGTATTGTATAATTATTATTCTATGCTCGGCCATCAGGTTGGGCTTCTTACCCTGTTCATGCTCTATTGGCGAGCTAGACTTCGAGTGCGGGGAGTTTTGTTGTGCTGGTCCCTGTCATCCGGTATAGATCCACGGAAGCTTCGAAAGAAGCTTTAAAAGCAGAATACTATAGTAACGAAGTCGCGGCGAAAGATGATGTTCTCTCTCTGAAAACGACCTGGTTCGTTCCGTCAAGAGTTTGACAAGTGAGGCACCGGGACCTCTACGGTATGGATGCACTTCAGAACACCATCAAGATTGAGGGAAGGGAAAGAAGGAGAAACGCAAGATCGCTTGGGGAGAACAGAAGCAACTCAAAACCCGTATGAGATATTATTTTCGACTTTATCCCTTGATACTAGTACGCTGCGTATACCTTGATGGCTACCTAACAAGGGGTTAGGGTTCTGATGTGCGACGCAAATGGCACCTCGGTGGGGATAGCTTCTGCTGGAGCTCTGGAAATTCCCAACTTCTGACCTTCGAATATTAGACTCAACACCAAAATGGCGCATTTCCCTCCCTTCATATAGGGTGTGCCTGGATAGTCACGAGCCCAATGGCAGCTAGAGACTTCCCTTGAGCCAAATCAAGCACTGTTAACGCCTTTGCTCCTTCAAACTTCTGTTTCGAGTCTCACTTGCGTTTCGGATTCCGTTCTTTGGCCTCCCCGGCCGACTTGATACCCCTTTTCTCCCGTCCTCCCTACCTAGAGATCTAGCGACAATGCCGCCGCCAAACCCAACCCCCAAAAAGGCACCCCCGCCGTCCGACTACAAGACCATCGCCGCCCAGTTCGCCGCTGCCAAGCGCGCCGAGGAAGTCGAAGACGCAGACCGCAAGCAGACGGGCATACAACAACAACAACAACAACAACAACAACAACAACAACAACAACAACAACAACAACACCAACAACACCAACAGCTACACCAAGCGCAAGAAGAGATCAGCGAGCGGGAACGGCGGCGCGCCCAGCTCGAGGCGGCGCGCAGGAAAGCGTTCCAAGCCCGCTGGGCGTGGACCGCTTCCTTCTGGGTCTGGCTGCTGTGCGTCCACACCGTCGGGATCGCCTACTTCACCAGCGGCTTCCTGCTGACGCGGCGCGTGCTCGAGGAGAAGTCGGCTTGCGACGTGCCGCCGACGGCGGCGGCGGGGAACAACACAAATTCCGGGGTTGTCGACCTGCTGCCCGCATGGGAGGGAAAGGGCACGGTGGAGGGCGGATGCTGGCACCCGCGCACGTTTGACCGCGCTGTGGTGGTCGTGATCGACGCGCTGCGCTACGACTTCACCGTGCCTGTGGAGGACGGGGAGGTGTTTCACGATGCGTTTCCCTTCCTGTGGGAGACGGCGGTGCGGGAGCCGAACAGGGCGTTTCTGAGGCCGTTCATCGCCGATCCGCCTACTTCGACGCTGCAGAGGTTGAAGGGGTTGACGACGGGGACGCTGCCGACTTTTGTGGATGTGGGCAGCAGTTTCTCGGGAACAGCGATCGATGAGGATAATCTGCTGATGCAGCTGCGGGATGCTGGGAAGAGGATTGTGCATCTCGGAGATGATACGTGGGAGGCGCTCTTTCCGGGATATTTTGAGGCGAACCTGAGCAGGGCGTACGACAGCTTTAATGTCTGGGATTTGCATACGGTCGATAATGGGGTTATTGAGCACATCTTCCCCCTGATGGAGAGGAAGAGCGAGTGGGACCTCGTCATTGGACATTGCCTTGGTGTTGACCACGCCGGCCATCGTTATGGGCCGAATCACCCGAAGATGACGAAGAAGCTGCGTCAGATGGACAGCTTCATCCGGGATCTCGCGGCCGCCATGGACGATAGGACCGTGCTAGTCGTGATGGGAGATCACGGGATGGACAGCAAGGGTGACCACGGGGGTGAGAGCGACGACGAGGTCGAGGCCGCGCTGTGGATGTACTCTCCCAAGGGTATCTTTGGCAGGACGAAGCCCGAATATGCCACGCCCCCTGCTTCCGCGAAGATCCGCCCCGTAAACCAGATCGACTTTGTTCCCACCCTGGCACTGTTAATGGGCATCCCCATCCCCTTCAATAACCTGGGACGGCCAATCGAAGAGGCTTTTGTTGGAGCTTCCGGCAAGTCATGGGCCAATCTGGCTGCGGCCGAGAGAGTCACTGCGGCAGGTATCAAACGATATCAAAACTCCTATTTCAGTGCCCGTGGGATCGAACAGGCTTCGGGGGATGGGTCTCCCAGTGAGCTCTGGGACAAGGCCGAAGCACTTGTGTCAAGGGGCAAGAAGCAAGACTGGGCGGCCATCTTTTCAGCCTTCGCTGCTTACCAAGCGGAAACGCTACACAGATGCAAAGCTCTGTGGGCGAGGTTTGACCTCAAAAACATGATCATCGGCATCGCCATAATGGCACTTGGGGTCGTCGCCCTCCTCGTCTATATCTCTAAGGGAGAGGATGACGATGTCATTGACGATGAGGAGCTGGACCTTGCGGAGAAGAGCTTGGAACTCCAGGGAATAAAGGCTGATGCCGCATCCACCCCCTCTGACATCCTCGACAAGAGCCTTGTCTCCGCCGCGCTCCTCGGTGCTCTACCGGGCTTCATCGGCGGTGTTATTTCCTCCTTCGTCTCAGGGGTCGGCGACTGGTACCGCGGCGCCGGCATTGCGGCTCTGACGAGCATCGCGGCCGTGATAGTGCGGATGTACGAGGCCCAGGACACCGTCTTGGAAGTCCTGCCCAAAACATTGTGGGGGTGGATGGCGGTTGTCTTCACCGTCAGCCAGTCTGTCGGCTTCGCATCCAACTCGTACACCATCTGGGAAGACTCAATACTCCTGTTCTTCATCACAACATTTGGCTTCGTCAGTGCCCTTTCTGCACTCCGGCTTCCTTCCCGCGCCGACCGTTATCTGGTCATCTACCACTCCGTCGTCTTCGTCGTCCTCGGCCGCCTCGCTTCCTTCTCCAAGCTCTGCCGCGAAGAGCAGATGCCATACTGCGCCTCAACCTACTACGCCTCCGCAGCATCCTCGACCTCTGCCCCGTGGCAGCTGGTAATTCCCTTCCTCGTCTCCCTCATCCTCCCATCCATCCTCAAAGCTTACCTCCAACCTACCCGCTCGTACGAGGGTCTCGCCCCAGCCTGGATCGGCTACGTGTTCCGCGCCGGCCTGTTCATGTCCGCCCTCTACTGGCTCCTCGACGCCGCCGACAACGGCAACTGGATCCCCGGCTTCCCGGACAAGACCCTCAAAAACATCAGCGTCTACACCGCCCAGATGGTGCTGGGCCTCGCCTTCGTAGCCGGCACCACCGCCTTCATCTGGGCGCCCCCCTGCGTCTCCATCATCACCTCGGCCTCGCCGACCCAGCCGTCCAAAGCCCAAGTCGCCATCCTCGGCTACGCCAACGCCCACGGCGCGCGATACCTCCTCCTTCCGCTCAACCTCCTCGCCGCCTGCATCCTCCTCTCCAAGCCCATGGGCGGCGGCGCGCTGGCCCTCATGGCCTGGCAGCTCCTCGCGCTCCTCGAGATCCTCGACCTCAACCAGCTCACCACCTCTCCGATCGGCCCCGTCATGCTCGCCGTCCTCGGCACCTTCCACTTCTTCAAGACCGGCCACCAGGCCGTGCTGAGCACCATCCAGTGGGACGCCGCCTTCATCCCGCTGTTCTCCATCCGCTACCCCTACAGCCCCCTCGTCGTCGCGCTCAACACCTTTGCCGGCCAGATCCTCGCCACCTCGGTCGTGCCCTTGCTCGTGCTCTGGAAGGCCGGTCCGAAGAGGAAAGGGCTGCTCGAGAGCGTCAGCCGCGCGCTGGGCGCGTTTGTGGCCTACTTTGCGGTCGAGAGCTTGGCTACCATGGCGTGGGCGGGGCATCTGAGGCGGCATCTGATGCTGTACCGCGTGTTTGGCCCGCGGTTCATGACCGCGGCGGTGGTGTTGCTGGTGGTGGATGTCGTGGCGATTGTGGTGTCGCTGGCCGGGGTGAGATGCAATATGATGGCGATTGGGGAGGTGTTCGGGTGGGCGGAGTGAGTGAGTTCTCGCGTGTAGAGATGGGAATAGACGCTGGTAATTCTGTTGTGGTTGCTGTCTATCCGCCTTGTTGTATATCTCTATGTCAAAAGTATCAGACGGGGCGCACATAGACGGGGCACTGCTGTATCATAACAGCGTGCTGTATGTACATAGATAATGTCTAAACTGTTGTCATCGAAGATAGGCCAAAAAGTGCGCTCGATGCTCTCTTGGTGCTCTTGCAGCATCCCCTTCTCCAGATTTCCCTCCTGTTTGTGTCTGTATTTCCCCCCTTCTTCCTTCCTGCCATTCTTTCTCTCTTCTTCTTATGGTGGACCGTTCAATCAAGCATGGTTGCAGACATAACATCAGTAGGTATGCACCCGGCCGACACTAGTTGCTCATGAGCATAACAACTAGGCCAGACCTATCAGACACTTCCATGCAAGACGATCACGGTCACAGTCACAACAGATTCACCTGGGAACAACGTTTGCTGGGCCACCATGTATTCGTATTAAGCAACATGGCTCTGTCTTGAATTACCCCAGCTCCCCAGCCAGTCTGGATTCCCTCCACACGCGCGCTGCTTCGTGAAGGCGGACCGTCCCATCTCATGGCCAGGAACGTCGCATCTTGTTGAAGATGCGGTTCGCGGCCCCTTTGCCAATTTGTCCCGAAACCATATTCCCCTAAATCATCAACACCGAACCCGATGAATTCAGAACCGTTTTTCATCTCCTTAACGCCGAGTTGAGAATGGCGAACCCCCACCCCCCCCTTTCTCCCGTTATGCTATGCTATTTGTTGAATCCGGATTTCCCTTTTTTTTGCCCACCAACGCCGAGTTGAGAATGGCGCGATCGAGGTATCATCTATCGTTATCCCATTTTATAACCCGCTAGAAGACCCCCAAAATGCTGAATCATGCTGTTGAAAAGAAATCCGGAAAAGCATACGGCACCGTCAAATCACGATGCCCTGTGAGCTACCTGCCGAGGCATTTAGGCCTTGGTGTACTGCTCACGGAAGTACTTGGCAGCGTTGACCATGTGGGTGAGCGCACCCTTGACCTCATCCCACTTGCGCGTCTTGAGACCGCAGTCGGGGTTGATCCAGAGCTGCTCAGGGCGGACTGGCTTTAGTTAGTCCATGCCCTTCCTCAGATAACAGTTGATGTGGTTGACTTACGATACTGGAGCATCTCCTGGATGCGCTGCTTGAACTCCTCCAGGGGAGGAACACGAGGGCTGTGGATATCATAGACACCAGGGCCGATGTGGCGCGGGTAGGCCTCATCAACGAAGACCTTGAGGAGCTTAGCATCGGACTTGGAGTTCTCGATGGACAGAACATCGGCATCCAGCGCAGCAATGGCGTGGAAGAAGTCCTGGAACTCGGAGTAGCAGAAGTGGGAGTGGATCTGAGTGGAGTCCTCCACGCCGGCAGTGGCCAGCTTGAAGCTGTTGACGGCCCACTTGAGGTAGGCGTCGCGCTCAGAGCCTTTCCGCAGAGGAAGACCCTCACGGAGGGCAGGCTCGTCAACCTGGATGACGAAGATGCCGTTCTTCTCGAGGTCGACAACTTCGTCACGGAGGGCCAGAGCGAGCTGCTGGCACTGGACGGATTGGTGGACGTCGACGCGGGGGAAAGACCACCGCAGGCAGGTCACAGGACCAGTAAGCATGCCTTTCATGGGCTTCTTGGAGACCGAGGCAGCATACTTGGACTCCTTGACGGTCATGGGAGCCGGGCGAGAGATGTCGCCGACAATGATGGGGGGACGGACGCAGCGGGAGCCGTAGGACTGAACCCACGCGTGCGTAGTGAAGACGTAGCCCTGCAGGCGCTCGCCAAAGTACTGGACCATGTCGTTGCGCTCAGGCTCGCCGTGGACATAGACGTCAAGGCCGAGCTCATCCTGGATCTGGATGGCAAGGTCGATCTCCTTCTTGATGAAGTCGTCATATTCCTGCTCGGTGATCTCACCCTTGGTGAACTTGTTCCGCTGCACCCGAATCTCGCTGGTCTGGGGGAAAGATCCGATGGTGGTAGTAGGGAACAGGGGAAGGCTCAGGTGGGTCTTCTGCTGAGAATACCGAACGTCGAAAGGAGATTTGCGGTGGTGCATCTCGTCGGTGACCTGGGCCTGGCGCTCCTTGACCTTGGGGTCATTGGTGCGGGTCGACTCAGCGCGCGACTTCATGGCGGCAGCGTTGGCATCAAGCTCCGAGCGGACAGACTCAGGGTCAGTCACAGCCTTGGCGAGGATGGCAACCTCCCTGACCTTCTCGCAGGCAAAGGAGAACCACTGGTAGACATCAGCGGGAAGCTTCTTCTCGCTGGCGAGGGTGTGAGGAGTATGAAGGAGGGAGCTGGAGGTGGCGACGATGACGCGGTCATGACCAAGGGCCTTGACAGCGGTCTGCAGGAGGGCGAGCGACTTTTGGAAGTCGTTCTTCCAGATATTCCTGCCGTCAACAACACCGGCAGAGAGGATCTGCTTGGGGCCAAGTTGCTTAATGACAGGCTCAAGCTGCTCGGGGTTGCGGACAAGGTCGACGTGGAGACCCTGAAGGTTGGCAAAGGCCGGGAGGACGTCAAAGTTGTGGACGATGTCACCGAAGTAAGTGGCGATGATGATGGAAGGAAGAGCGCTGCCCTGGGCGCTGATGGCCTCGTAGGCCGGCTTGAAGGCCTTCTTGACCTCGTCGCGGAGATCGAAGACGAGGACAGGCTCGTCGATCTGGACGCTCTCGGCACCAGCAGCCTTGAGAGCCTTCAGGAGCTCGATGTAGACAGGCACAAGCTTGTCAAGGAGAGTGATGGGGTCGACAGAAGAGCCACGGTCAGCCTTGCCGAGAGCAAGGAATGAGACGGGGCCGAGGAGAACAGGGCGGGTCTGGAAGCCAGCCTCCTTCGCCTCGAGGAACTCCCGGACGGGCTTGGGGTCCTTGGCAAGGGAGAAGGTCTGGTTATCCTGGAGCGTGGGCTTGACATAATGGTAGTTCGAGTCGAACCACTTAACCATCTCGAGGGCAGGGACGTCCACACCGCCCTTTTGGTGGCCACGGCCCATGGCAAAGTACTCATCGAGCGGTGACAGCTTCTGCTTGGTGTACCGTTCGGGAACGGCCTGTCGGAGGAACAGACTGGTTAGTCACCAAGATAGGAGGCAATTGACCGTTTCACAGTCGACTCACATTGAAAAGCTGGATGTGGTCGAGAACGTGGTCGTAGAAGGCAAAGTCATTGGAGGGGATGATGTCGACACCGGCATCCTTCTGGATCTTCCAGTGGGCGAGGCGGAGCCTCTTGGCCTCAGCGAGGAGGTCATCCTGGGAGATCTTGTCGGCCCAGTATGCCTCGTTGGCCTTCTTGAGGTCCCGAAGGACTCCCATACGCCTGTGCGATTGCTGTCAGCACGCCAGCCGAACCATCTTGGGCGGATTGACTTACGGGAAGCCCAGAACGGATGACTGAACCATCTTGAGGCGGGGGAGGGGTATTGAGGGTCTGATAAGCAGAAGCAGTGCGAACAAAGACCTCTTCCTGTGCCTGCCTCTGGGCTCAAAAGAAAAGATGAGGTTGGGAGGAGAGGTGGGTAAGCGGGGATGAGAGAGAAAAAGAGAGAGGAGGAAGGAACGAGCTGAAGGGGGAGGGGAGAATTTGAGTCTGTCAGATGCAGATACGGTCCGTGATCGGTGGGGTTCCCACCGCAACTTTCGGAGCCCGACTGCGTTAGGTTAGGAGGGGAACGACCGTCGATCCAAAGGTGGGGTTGTCACTGTGTAGCAGGATGTTACCACAGGAAAGGAGTGGCTTTTCAGGGTCTGCCCTGAACCTGTCCACTCCGTCTATCTGTTCAGCTGGAGCCCATCTTCCTTCCTGTTGTTTGTCTTGGTCTTCCCTTGCTTGGCAACCCCTCCAAAGTGTGGGCGCTATCGCTGGTGCAGATGGTGTGATTGAGAGTCGACCAGGATTTTCCTCACCATTCCGAGGAAGGCAAGCTCTGTGAACCGGGCTTGAACAGATTGCCCTGCAGGAGGCTTACACCGACAACGTTCCGGGCCGTTTTTAGCGGAGTCCTGTCAAAAAACTCACTTCGGACAGTTTTACGGAGTATGACTTTGTCCTGCATCAATCTCACCAGATTTTGCCCCCGATTTTACGTACCACAGTAAGCTTACACCGGTAAATCCCGTTTGTAGAAAGAATGTCACCGGCGAGGGGATGTTGAGGATCAGAATCGGTGTCAGGGATCCCCTTCAATTCACTTTCCTTAATGTCTATCAATGTCAAGCACTGCAGCAGCAGCACGCATTGGTGTCTGGTGAGGGCCTGAGGTCAAGTGGGGAAATTGCTACAACCGGGTTCCAAATGAGTACTAGATAGTTGCATATCTTAGATTGGAGTTGCACGTGTGCAAATGATCCGTGCAGTTCAAGTCAGTGTTCCAGCCAAAGGCCCAAAGCATTGGAGCTTGAGCCACCTGCCAACTAGGCGACGTCCAGCCTCGTTCAGGCGTCGTCATCGTCCTCGCCCTCGCCGTTGTCTTTAGAGCCTGGATGACGTTCCTTCAACTTTCACAGCAACCTAATTGTTATTTTTTCCTGGTGGTTTCTCTTCGCTCCGCGCCGCAAATCCCGCAGACGCACTATACCGACTGATTGCTCTCCTGCTTGTCAGTGCCCCTTTTCCGAGGCCCGCTCCCGGTCGAGTTCGACGACACCGGCATCATGTACTCGAATCCCAACTCTTTTCTCGGGGGAAATAGCCTCCGCCCGGGGGCTCCGCAGTATGGCAATTCGTTCATTACGGGCACTGGTCAGCCCCAGCAGCAGCAGCAACAGCAGCCCGGACCTTTCGCGCCCCAACCGACCGGCTTCGCCCCGCAACCGACCGGCTTCGCCCAAGCGCCGCTCCAGCAGCAGTACACCGGCTATCCAGGCTTGCAGCCGCCGCAAGGCCCCGGGCAGCTGCAGCCGCAGGTCACCGGCTTCGGCCAGACTCCGCAGCAGAATATGTCTTCTGCCGTGCCGCCAATGCCGGCCATCCCTCAGCAGTACCAGCAGCAGTTCCAGCAGCAGCGTCAGCAACAGCCCAGCCCCTTTGGCGCCGGACCAGCTCAACCTGCCCCGCAGACGCTGGCACCGCCTCCAGCGCCCGTCAAGCCGCAGCCCACGGGCTTCAGTGAAATGGCCGCCTCTTTCCAAAGCGCCGGTGGCGCTAAGCCGCAGCCGAGCGCAGCCCCGAGAAAGACGAACAAGGTCCCCAATATTCGCCTATCGTTCATTACTGCCCAGGATCAGGCCAAGTTCGAAACTTTGTTCAAATCCGCCGTGGGAGATGCGCAGACTACCATGTCCGGTGAGAAGGCGAGGGACCTACTTCTGCGGTCTAGGCTAGATGGAGACTCGCTCTCCCATATTTGGTGAGTAGCAGTTCTGAGGGATCATGATAGCCCTTTGGGGACTCGTTACTAACCTGCCCCTTAGGACGCTTTCCGATACCACTCGGTCCGGGCAGCTCCACTTCCCGGAATTCGCCCTTGCCATGTACCTTTGCAACCTGAAGCTCACCGGAAAGTCGCTGCCAGCTACCCTACCCGAGAACATTAAGAATGAGGTTTCGAGTATGGTGGATATTATCAACTTCAGCATCGCCGAAGAGTCGGGGCCCAGTCCGTTCACAGCCACCAACGCACCCGTGCAGCAAAGCTCGGCTGCTCCTCCAGTTATTCAGCACCCGCAGCCACAGCCGTCGAACTCGCAACTTCTCCAGGCCCAGATGACGGGCTTTCCTGCCCAGCAGACCGGGTTCTTGGGCCAGGGCCTTCAGCCACAGGCTACCGGGATGCCCCAGGCCACTGGCTACACTGGTCCGCGTCCGCCAATGCCGCCCATGCCGACAGGTTTTGGCTCCACCCTGTCGCCGAATGCCGGTCCCGGCGGGATGATCGCGCCGCTGAACGCTCAGCCCACCGGACGACCTGGCCAGTGGGGCCTCGTCAATACCCCCGCGACCGGCCTTCCGAACATTGATGCTTTGCAGGCGCGCATGATGCCCCAGCAAGGCCGCGAGCAGCAGAACTACACCACTGCTGGGCTGCAAGGAAATGCCGTGATCCCTTGGGCCATCACCAAAGATGAGAAGACTCGATACGATGCCCTGTTCCACGCCTGGGATGGCCTGAATAAGGGGTATATCGCGGGCGACCAGGCCATTGAGATCTTCGGCCAGAGCGGCCTGGACAAGCCCGACCTCGAGCGCATCTGGACGCTTGCGGACAACGGTAACAAGGGACGTTTGGATATGGATGAATTTGCCGTGGCTATGCACTTGATCTACCGCAAACTCAATGGTTACCCAATCCCTAACCAGCTACCTCCTGAACTGGTGCCTCCGTCCACCAGGAACTTTAGTCAGTCCATTGGAATGGTCAAGAACCTGCTTCATCAGGAGTCGGATATGCGGAAGAACTCTGGTGCGGCGCTGTTGCCACAAAAGACGGGCGTCAGCTACCTGAAAAGCCATTCGTTTAAGGCTGCAGGAGGAGCGTTTGGTAACCGCAAGGATGCGACCGTTTTCAAGAACAACGACGACGAGGTGGGTTATCGGTCCAGCGCACGGCGCAGGGTTGGAGGTGCGTCGCCTAGGCCGGAGTCTCCAGCGTCTGTCGCCTCCAACGAGGACTTGACGCTGGATCAATTGCGGAAGAAGATCAAGGAGAAGCAGGTTCTTCTCGATGCCATGGACTTTGCCGACGAGAAGAATGCCGAGGAAGACGACATCCTCGATAGACGGGATCGCCGCGATGCTGAGGAACTCTATCGTCGCATTAGGAGGATCCAGGAGGATATCGATAACCACCCAGATGCCTCCTTAATCAGCGGGGACTCAGAGGCTGAAAGGAGGGCACTCAAACGCCAGCTGCAGAATCTGACCGATAGGATCCCCGAGCTAGCATCTCAAGTCAGAAAGACTGAGAAGGCGATTGCGGACGCCAGACTGGAATTGTTCCGCCTGAGGGATGCTAAAGCTCACCCAGGCAGTGCCGCTGCCATCATTGGAACAGGCCCTGGCGGCGCTATTACCGAGTCTGATAGGCTTAAGGCACGGGCTAAAGCCATGATGCAGCAGCGGACTGCTGCTCTGACCGGCAAGAAGATCGACGTGAGCAGTGACCTGGACGCGGAGAAGCGACTCGAGGAAGAAAGCATCAAGGTAAGGACCGAAAAGGAGAACAATGAGCGGATGGTCCGGGACGTCGAGGACAGCGTGCGCGACTTCGCCAAGGGCATTGAAGACAGTCTCAAGGAGGGCGGTCAGGATGCCACCAGCGAACATGAGAGGCGCCGGTGGGAGGACGCTCTTGGCGTCGAGGACGAGGTCAGAGATTTTATCTTCGATCTTCAGCGGTCTAGCCGTGCTGCGCGCATCAGAGCCCAGGACCGACAAGGGGGACGGCCGGCCGCTCAAGCGCCTGTCAGAGCCGAGGCATCCCCGGTCACTCGCGCCGAGAGCCCCTCTACGACTTCCCGCACTCCCACTCCAGCATCTGCTCCCGCCACGGGTGGATCCTACTCATCGTTCAAGACTCCTGAGGAGAGAGCGGCTTTCATTAAGCAGCAGGCTGAACAACGCATGGCCGAACGACTTGCTGCCCTGGGCATCAAGCCTCCCGTTAAGCCCGGCGAGACGGCGGCTCAGCGAATGGAGCGTGAGCGAGCTGAGAGAGCCGCCAAGCTGCGGCAGGCGGAAGAAGAAGACGCTCGCCGGGAAGCTGAAAGACAGGCAAGGCTCGCCGAAGAGCAAGGTGTTCCGCCACCTGCTCCCCAGGCCCCGAAGGTCGAGGCCAAGAAGCCTCCTCCGCCTCCAGCGAGCCGAAAAGCGGCCAAGACGGAAGACAAGCGGGCCGAGGAAGAGCGCCTGGAGCGGGAGCGTGAGGAACAGGAGCGCGCTGCTCGTGAGCTTGAGTAAGTCTTAAGTAATCGCTCTACTGCTTGGCTCTATGCTGACTTTGTGATTAGGGAGCGCGCGAAGGCTCAGGAGGAGGAGCTTGCTAGGGAACGAGAGGAAGCTGATGCTCGCTTGAAAGCTCTTGAAGAGCAAGTCCGCCAAGGCAAGCTGAGGAAGGAGGAAGAGAAGCGGAAGAAGAAGGCGGCATTGGCTGAGGCAAAGGAGAAGGAGGCTCAACTGGCTCAACGCCGAGCCGAAATCGAGGCGGCACGGAAGCGCGAGGAGGAGCTTCGCAAGCAGCTTGAGGCCATGGAGGATGAGAGCTCGTCGTCGGACGATGAGGGCCCGGAGCAGATCACCCCTCAAGCGTCGACTCCAACCATGGGTGACAGCCAGATGGTCGACCGGGAGCCTGAGCGAAAGCCCACACCACCCCCAGCACCTGCGGTCTCCCCACCACAGATTGTCACATCCAGCCCTCCTGCTGCTGAGACGGAGAGCCGCAACCCCTTCTTCAGGATGATGTCGCAGTCCTCGGAGACGACATCTCCTGCGGCACCTGCGCCGGCACCGGCACCTCCGGTGGCGCCTCCGCCTCCGCCGCAGCCCGACGTCTCAACGAACCCCTTCCACCGTATGACACAGGCTGCTGCACCGGCAGCCCCATCGATCCCGGTAACCAGACGACATGTCGATGACGATGGCTGGGGCTCAGACAAGGAGGAGGAAGAGGATGATTCGGACGATGACAGGCCCGGCGGCAACAACGCCGCTCAGCTGGCGTCTATCCTGTTTGGCACCATGGGTCCCCCGCGTCCGTTATCCGCAACTGGTGACAAGGCTGCCGCCTCTCCGCCCGTGAGTTCTCCGGTTGCGCCACCTCCACCGCCCGAATCGGCTCGGCCGGCAACGGCATCCCCCCCGGCGCCGCCCCCTCCTCCGCCAATGCCAGGCGCTAGCCCGGCCGCTCCACCACCGCCTCCTCCGCCTCCTCCGCCGATGCCATCCACTGGCGCACCGCCTGCGCCTCCCCCGCCGCCCCCGCTTCCCGGTATGGCTCCACCGCCTCCGCCGCCTCCCCCGGCCGCGGGTGATTTGCCGGCTCCTCCCGCTGGTGGTCGGCCCGCTGCCTTGCTCGGCGAGATTCAGGCGGGCAAGACTCTCAGGAAGACGGTTACGCGAGACAAAAGCGGGGCAGCTGTGGCCGGCCGTGTACTGGATTAATTTATTGATTCATGCGCGGTTGTGTGCGCCCCATGCTGTGCACCCGGCACGCGGGTAGCGGTTTCGGAGGAGATGGAGGTGAGAATACGAGTTGTATAGCCGGAGGGCTAAGTAAGCAGGGGAAGCAGTGGGTTAGTTGGGATGTTGATATAGTGTTGTATTCAGTGTGGGTAGCACTCGGCTGATGAGGCGGTAAGATACTGTACATTGTGTCTAACCCACCTCACCTGCCGAGTTCCTGCCGCTTTTTCACCTTACACCTTACCTAGGTACCTTATGGTACCTAGAAAGTCGCTGTAGCTTTTACCAAATTTACCAGTCAATGCAGCATTTCTCATGCAGTCACGCATTGTGATGTGAACGTGAGACGAGGCAGCCAAGCGCCGAAGTATGTGATGGATGGTTAGCATTGTCCTGGGGCTGATCTACCAGCTCCCTATCTTCCAATCTACAGTCTAGGGGGCAAGGGATAAAGGGATTAGTCGAGGCGCATGTTCAGCAACATACCAACAGCCTCTTTATCCCTTGAGTCCATACCGGGGCTCCTTCTCCCTTCGGGGCTTCTCCCTTCGGTCCCGGCGGTGTGGACGGAGCGGGAAGGGGCTGAGCAGAGACATGGCGGTGCTACGTTTGTTTTATTTCTTACGTGCTTTGCCCTGCCCTCGGTGATCTCTCGTGGTGAGGCCGAGCAGAATGAACTTGCGTAGGAGGAGGTGCCGGGAATTCTTCGCTATTTCCTTCCTTGCCCGGCTATTCTTCCATACGATGGGCCAGTTACTAACGTGGGGGTTGGCTTAACACCTATGTTGTGTGTGCATATCGAAGAAAGTAAGGTACTGTAGGTTGGGTGCCATTGGACCTACAGTTGCAGTGTCAGCCTGTCATGTAGTTGATATCACTTTGTCTGTTCAAGCAAGGGATGGATGATGCATGGGCAAGTTGAATTCTGGAGGCTGTGCAGCAGATCGGAGTTTCTCTGAAACGCGCTTAGGCAGGTCAGGTAAGGCCTGCCCACCAAATTCCTTTCCTTTCCTCTTCAGCCTTAGATTAAGGGCCTGATCCATTCGGACTGGTCCAGTTCAGAACTGGACCAGTTCGTCCAA